>JAZGTH010000063.1:2417500-2437500 GCA_036877525.1 Chromobotia macracanthus
CTCCTGTCCAGTGTGCTGCAACAATGCTGGAGAGCTTTTATTGATCACCCTGGAAGACTTTTCACTTACCTGTCATTTCCTTACAGCAGTTGAAGGATTGTTGTCCTGTCTTTATGGGGCAGATGTGTGGAGAACACTGTCAGCTCTTCAGACGGAGCACCAAATTCCTCACATTGCCTCTAGAAAGAGGACATGAGATCATTAAATCATTCGCACCCCATTAAAAGGCTTCTGATCTTAATATGATGCGTTTAATAATGTACACTTCTGATATGTTCAATATGTTTATTAATATGTATAATATGTCTCCTTTAATTTCCTTTAGTACCTTTGATGGTTACCATACAGAAAATTGCTGTACCTGCTATATGCCTTGGAAACAGGGAATGTTTTGAGAACACTGGCTAACATTCTCTAAAAGTTCTCTCAAAGTTCCACCAAAGTTCTCTCAATGTTCTCTCAAAGTTATCAAATAATGTTCTTGCAGTACTGTTAGTAGAATGTTTATATCATATATATCAAAACAGAATTAAAAACTTTGAATAATGTTCTTATAATGACGCAATAACATTAATACATGGACATTTTGAACATTCCTTTCAAAATAACATTTTTAACATGTTTATTACTAACAGAAACATTAGGGAAATGTCCAACTTAAAGTTGTTAGCTGGGATCAATCAATTGACATAATCAAGAAGGACTCATCAAAAAACCTGCCAAACTGAGTTTAAGTGAACCCTTAATTTTAGTAGTGTTAGCATCTGAAAGTCAGATCTTCACAGATCTTTGAGCGAGATCAAGTTTTAATCAGAAAAATGCTTTATGACTCCCAAACGGTATTATTATTGTGTTAGCCCAGTTGTCTTCTCAAATGCTTAATCGACGGCGATCGCATTGTGCATGCACAATAAACAAGTCAGCCTCGCAATTAGCGCAACACAGCGTGGTTAAGCAATACACACGTTCAGCAGCTAAAACAAAGCCAGAGCTGTGTGTTTTGTGTATTGTGAGTTCACCAAAGGCACTCGAATCTTTCATTATGTGATTAAGGGGCCTGCCTTCATCCCCCCCAATTGAGCTGTTTGCTTTCACTCTGGGGCCTAATTGAAGTTAGAAAGATTTAAGCAGGTTTAACAAGGTCACAATTAAAGGTTCTAGACTTTTGTTCGTATTTAGGAACATACGGCACAAGCTGTGCTTGTGACGACCTGCCTATGAGTTTCTGGTAAAGTGTTTGCTTCGCTCTATATAAGAGAAATACCCCCAACATTAATCTGCTTTCTTGTAAATGAAATAATGTTGCTTTAACTGCAGTTTCCTAATTGTAAACAGGCGTCAGATAGAGAGCAGTGTCAGTTATAGTGATATGAGTTGTGTGTAAGCTATGCTCATTACATTGTTTCAACCAGAGCGATCATAATTACGGTCATAGATCAGTCGTCTTCTCCACAGCAAGATATTTATGAGAATGACAGAATGTCTTGACGCTACTTAAAAACAAAAATGAGGCCAGAAATGTAAGAAAAACAGCTTTACTATCACAAACACAGAGAATGTGAAAAACACTTTGTGGAAAAACATTCTTTGGTACAAAACAAATCCTTAATGGATTCTTTGGGGGGCTGATCTAATCCCAATGCTTTATTTAGTGTGTGTGTGTGGTGGGGGGTTACTTAACCATATACTGGAGACAAATTTGTACCCAAAAGTCAGCAAAACCTGACAAATCTGTGCAAAACCTCCTTTTGGGGATGTCCTTTTTTGTAAAAATGCTAAAAAAAATATATAATAAACAAAGTTTTCTGTAATTGTAAAGTTTTCTGTTAGGGTTAGAGTGTGGGTTAGGTTATTGTTTATAACCAGCTGTGTATGAAAACAATGGAAGTCCATGGAATGTCCCCATTGAGACAGATAAGTAAACGAGTGTGTGTGTGTGTGTGTGTGTGTGTGTGAGGGGGTTTGTGTGTGTGTGTGAGTATGTGTGTGTGTCTGGAGCAGAGGTGGCCAACTCCTGCCTCTTCTGATTAAAAAACGTTGTCATTAAGAACAAACAGAAAGGACTCTCTAATTGTTATTATCACTGAATGGGGCCATTAAAGCAGGAGCAATGAAAGGGGTCAGGGGCCGACAGAGTGGCCACATCAATGAGAGCAGCTCAGAGCCTGTCGAGGTGGGTGCACGAGGGGCACCCTATGATGTCACTCATCGCCCTGTGAGCTTTCTCATGGGAAAAGTAACACTTCGCTCGGCTCGCCATAAAAGAGGCGAACGAGCCATAACAGTAACAAGTGCCACCGGTGTGGCCGTTTGATGTGAGCATGTTATCTGTCCCCATGGCTTTTCTGTTGTCTATTCAGAGCATAAACGTGGTCATTGAAGTGGTCTCCTCCATCTTCTCCGGGCACAAAAGTCTTCCACTAATTGCTGCCACATCAAATAAGCAGGAACAAGAACGAATGGGAACCTCGCAAGAGCTGAAAAAACCGGCAGCGTTTCTTAAAGCTGGTTGGATTTTTTTGTGTGTGATCTTCCATCAAAGATCTCGCTGCTGGAGAGGGGCGGGGGGGTTATCGCACAGGAAAGACCTCTTCACAGATTAGTTCTGCATCGACAGCCGTTCGCTATTCGAATCGGGAGCCACCAATCCAGTGGCTGCCCTCTCATTGTCTTCTTGCGGCGGGCAGGAACGCTGGCCCGCAGGCCCGGGAACAAAAGCTTGGGCCGATGGAACCCCATGTGTTTTCAAAGTGTAACTCCTCTCCCCGCCGTCACGGGCCACTGATATGAGTGTCTCGGGGCCCCACCACACAGAGCAAGAAAAAGCTGTCAGTTCAGGGGCCCTTTCAAAGGGTGCATCACTTTTGTGCAAACAGGCCCAAAAAGTCACAGTCCATATACTTCCCAAAGCACGTTTCCAGTTAAAGAGCCACTGACTATCTTTGGATCAAAGATTTGGATCTCTTTTTGACCCTCTGCATTCTTGTTTCCCAATTGTGTCGTCTTTGTTGAAGTTCTGTTGGATGTGTCTGAAGGGGAGAAGAAGCCATTCCTTCCTAGAAACCGGCTGCAATCACCATTCTGGTTATCTCATTTGATCTTGTCAAGGTCACGACCTGCCGGTGTGCACCGGTGGCCATGGAGCTAACCACCTTTATTATCTATGTTATGAAAGTGGAAAAATGAACATATATGAGGGAGTGAATTGCTTTAATCATATATGTATCTATTGATAGCATATTTGTATTTGTATGTACATATTCTTCTTATTTTGTCTTTTGTGTATTTTTTTATATACATTTTAATTACTTTTATTGGCATTTATTTTTAATTATGTATCTTGTTGTTTCTGTCGTCTGTGCTTCTAGATTCTGGAAGCCTTGTCTTATGGCAAATTCTTTTAAATTCAAAGACCAATTTTGTTTACGTGTGTGTAAACATATAAAATCTTCTTCCTTGATTCAGATTATAATTATCTGAGCAGCATGCATCACTGTCATTTACAAACAAGATATAGATATAAAATAAAACAAACTGATTATCAGAAACTTTTAAACTAGCATTCAAAAATATATTCTGATAAAGGTGGAGAGTTCACATCTGCTGTGGTTCTGTGATCAGAGACCGCCGGCAGACACTCATGAGCAGACACGCTCATGATATACTGTTAGCTTGTGCTAGAGACCTGCTGCACTTTTTCCCATCGATCTACAGAGTCTAAATTTAAATGCTGTAAATATTCCACTGGTGCAGCACAGTGCTGAAATCTCTGCCTGCTGTTACCACCAACAGTTCAGTGAGGGAGGGAATGAAACATTACGGTGAGTGTAGTCGTGAGGTTGCTTGTGTTTCTGTGCTCCTCAGAACTGAATCTTTCTCTGTAGCTGGACTCTGCTGTTTCATCTGGCAGTCTTATCTGCACCATCTAGATGCCTGATAGCTGCTTTAAAGTTCATCTTATAATCCTGCAAATCCATTCTCTGTGCTTGAGACTGTGAGTATGCGGGCAGGCCCCTCATTGCTAAAAATATTTGACTGAGGTCTTGTAGGTCCTGTCAGAAGGACATGGTGTTTGTGCATGGAAAGATGGCACGTCTAAAAATACTTATTTTACCCCTGGGGATCTTATCCTAAGCGTGCAATGACAAGATGACTAAATTATTCTATGAGCAATGCCATTTAGTTTGTGTTTTTTGTTGTTAGTGAAATAGATGGTTAGATTTGGTTAGAAACATCTCCGTAAGATTTTAACTTTTTCTGAAAATGTGTTAAAAGTCACTTTAGCATGTTGCTATGTGGTTACCAGAATGTTGTGAGTGGATGTTTGTTGCCCCCGCTAAAATCTATATGTTCTGGTCTCTACAGCAGGTTTGTCAATTCTCTCATTCAGTGCTATAAAGGAAGGAGGGAAGTTTAACCTGCTTTACAAATGGTGTGCATTTTAATACGTCAAACACCACAAACTAATGACGATCAGATCAAAGCCAAATATGTGCAGTCAGAAAACTCCATAATCACCCTCTGGAGATACTCATCTGCTCTGCTCAGACCTCTCTTTACATTTGCTGCTTATCCTCTGAAATCTGTTGTTCTGTGGCAGCTCATGAGAACATGGACATGAGCTTTACTGTGTCAGCCTCAGCGGTGTGAAGTGTATGTGTCTCGCTCTGCAGGCAGGATCAGTAGGTGTGTGATAATCTCTTTGTTTAGAACAGGCTTTGTCATTTGATTTGGGATTTTCAGGAACAAAAAGCAACAAGGATGACGGGGATGAGGTGAGTGGCCTTTTGTCAAAATAATGGGAAAATCCAGATTTGCTTAGCGCTGTAAAAATGTTTACTCAGCGGAATTAAGTGTGTATATCAGTGTGTGTTGTCAAGTGAAACGCACACAGAGAAGGCCGGATATGAGGTTGAGATAGAAACATCCACCAGAAAAGCTGCAGATTATGAATTCAATTATTTATGTCCATTCGTTTTTCATTGTTCATTTAAATCAGTGAAATCAGCGTTCAACACAATCTCCTTACTTTAGCACAATTCACAGTGGTAAGTTCATAATCATTTACATAACTGGACAGATTTCCCGGAAAATGCCAGTTTGGCTTTATTTGATTTCAAGATACTTAAAGAAATGTATGTAAAGTAACCTGCAATTTTATATTTCAAACAGAGATGGCAGTAGAGAGGCGAAAGTTACAGACTGCAGCTTTAAGCTGAAATTTAAATGATATTGTGGTACAAAAGCACTTTAAAATATCTCAGTCTTTTCTGAAAAAAATCATTGCTGAAACATTGCTGTCCCCTACAGAGCATAAGCATTGCTTTCAATCCTGAATGAGCCCCTGAACTCAATTTAAAGGGCTTTTGTTGGCATTACCTGAGAAAGCAGTGGAGGGTCTGTTGGGTAAGACCACCATGCAACATATCGTCTCCCAGCGGTCTGCAGGGGTCATATTCTCTTAGAGTCTGGGAGTTAGCACTCTGTCACCAGGGGGGAGGCCCGGCCACAGAGGGGAAAAAATATCCCAAATCCCCAAACACTGACACACACAGCTGGGTGGAGGCAGAGAGACAGTGGCTGAAAAGCAGATTCAGTCCGCCTACATCAACTCCCCCCGATCACCCAGCCCACCATTAAAGCCCATTCAGACAGAGAGAGAGAGAGGGGTACCCAGAGGAAATTTGTTTGAAACTTGTTTGCTCTCTCATAGATCAGGAGTTTGGTTGCATTGGTTGCAAGTATCAACTTTCTCCAAATTCTTTAGGAGAAATAACAATAGATACAAACTGATGTCATATAATACAAGTATATCGAGCTGATATAACTAGTTACTGAGTTCACATAGACATCTCTGATGTTTGATCACAGATTTAGGCATGTGGTGAAATCTGAGCACAATTTGAGATAGCATTGAGATCTCTTCTGGAACTCAGAGGGGACATGTTTGAGATTACTGTTGTCATTTTTCTCAAAAAATGAATTGGAGAAGCAGGAAACATACAGTGAAATTTTTCATTTGTTCTTTATTTAAACTCTGTTTAAATAAAATAAGCTGTCGGGAAAAATACATTTTTTTCATCATTTATTCACCTTCACGTCATTCCAAACTTCTGTGGAACACAAAAGGTATTTTGAGAAATGTCTCAGTAGTTTTGTATTTGTACAATGGAAGTCAATGAGTGTTGTTTGGTTACCAACATACTTGAAAATATTGTCTTTTTGTCTGAAACAAAACAGTCATACAGGTTTGGAATTATGTGAGAAAATGATGGAAGAATTTTCATTTTTTGGTAAACTGTCTCTTATAAAGAGATTTATAATCTATGTGTTGAAAGCACAGAATGAGTTACATAAGGTTGTTTCTTAACAACCAATTCACACCAAACAGTATCATGCAGAGCTCACCAAAGTATCTGTTCTATAATGTGTTTGATGTTGCTTCAGATTAGTGCTACCTGTGCACCTGTAGTTTGTGCTAAAACAGCTTAATAGCTAACGTCTGACGGGACGTCTCATTGTGGATATTTATTGAGGCTGAGGCAGAGGTCGGGGGTGGCCGTTCAGAAGTAAAGAGGCCCACAGAGGGTTAAAGGTTCCCCTCAGAGGACATCTGAGTTGAAGGGTTTCTCAGTGTCGATAATTTGTCTAGAATAACTGCTGTGAACCGCTTGCCTTTAAAAAGAGGAAAAGAAAGCAGAAGAAACCTCTGGCCGAGCCCACATTGCTGTAGGTCTGTAGTGAAGGGCTCTTCTGTGTTCTTAAAGAGCTCTTTGCTGTCAGAATGGAATCTGGAGTGACTACAGAACAGTTGTCCACACATGAATGTCTCTCTCTCATATTCTGTTTCATCTGTTTATACACTCAACCAGTTGTCAATTAAAATCACATTAATAATAACAAGCATTTTTGGTTCCCCAAAGAACCATTTCTTATGTTTTTATAGTCTGTGGAACCTTTTTCCACAACAATCTTTTGTAAAACACAAATGTTCTACCGATGTTAAAGGTTCTTTATGGAACCATCCAGCCAAAAATGGTTCTTCTATGGCATCGTGAAGAACCTTTTTAAAGAGTGTAAAACTGAAAGTGATGTAAAAGTATATAAATTCATCTGAATACAAAATATCTCAAATTAATGTCATAAATATAACACACACACGTCCAAGTACACATGAGTAACTTGAAAAGTCAAGCAGACTTGATAGTAGGCAGTAATGTAGCTCAGAGTGTGATGATGTTAAGATGAATTCTCCGCTGTTACTGTGATCTTCTGCTTTACTTTTTGACGTGATAACATGCTAAGGGTTAATATCACAAGATCAGACTACTCCTCGCATGAGACAGTGGGAATATCTGGCTTCAGTTTCATATGTTCTGAGCTGAAAGTGTTTGGTGTCTGATTCAGGGTCAGTAACAGGTTGTTCAGTGATCACTCAGCTTGGCTGATGGTGACCTCTAGTGGTTGATGGACAAACTTTCATTTACAACTATTCAAAAGTCTCATCCCTTCATATCCATCACAGGTTTAGTAGCATATGCATGGATCAGTATAATGATTTAAATAAATTCAGTCAATTTTGGTGCATTTATACTAAAATCTCTTTATACTGAAATCTGTGAATATATATATATATATATATATATATATATTTAATTACTGTCCTTATGATTTCATTTAGACCTGTAAGGTACAAAGTTCATGTTTGGCAGGCCAGCATGTATTTGGACACAATTTGGTCATTTGTCATCAGTCAATACAAACTAATGAAACTAAATTAATTTCCCCCATTAATGCTTACCTACAATTAAACGTGTCCGCTTTTTCCTTCACTTCAGCACATCTGTGGCCCTTAAATTAGCACCGTTTTACAACAGAACTGAAACTTTCACATGATCACGTCACGCTTATAGTGACGTAAGATTTCCTGGCTGGCATTGATGATGTCATCGTGCGATTGTTAATGCACTTGGGTCGTGAGCGGCGCTGTGCGTGATGACGTCACTCCGTGTATCCAGTGCGTCATCGCTGCTATAGCGTCACCACTAAACGCCAAACTTATATAAGAAAAGTCTTTCCTCGACACCCGCTGTGAGCCGAAGGGTAACTTCAGCCTCTTCTCTGTTTGTTTTCAGACTGCCTGCTGCTCATGAAGGTCATGATGATGTCATAAGACCAGGTGACCACCCCCCCACACCCGTGACCCTCTGCTGAGGTCAGCATCTGTGTGTGCACCTGTATGAGATAAATGACCCAGAGGTTTCTTAACTCGTAACTTAACAAATATATGTTTTATGCTGATACAAAGTGTTCTTAAAAGTGCACTAATATTTTTAAATATTAGTGCATAGACCAATATGTTTCAAATGTGAGATGAGATGAGATGAGAACTCAGGAGTATCATATTGCTCACCAGTTGCTTATTCATCACTCAGAATATTTCAGTGGAGTTCTTACCCAGCTAATAGGAAACATTCTGAGAACGTGACTAACATTCCCTAAAAGTTATCTCAAAATGTTCTGCCAATAACATTAGTAGAACGTTTTTAATGTTATATATCATATATATCAAAACGTTGTTCTTAAGTTGTTATGAGAACCTTTTAGAATGTAACAGAATTACGTTTAAAACATTCCTTAATTTTTTTAACGTTTTATTATGGTACCTAATGGAAATGTTAGGGACACGTTCCTGCAACCTAAAATTGTTAGCTGGGTATGTCTCATTTAAGTGTCAGATTTGTCTTGGATGTTTTCACATGTTTTCAGACTGATGGGTAAAAAGTCAAATCAAGTCACTTTTATTCAAACAGTATTTTATACAATACAAATTGTGTCAAACAGCTTTATGGAAATCACTTGAGCTTTGGTTAGATGTTTTGTAGTGTATGTCTCCTGGAGAACTGACACGTTACTTCACCTTCAAGTCAACAAATGTTCCACAAAGTTGTTTTGTCCTAAATCACTTTAAAGTTGCACTAATCACTATGACTGACTCATTTGTTTCCATTGGATTTGAAAATATACCCAATAACAGCAGGTGAGCTTGACTAGAGCTGATCTGACCTGTTGTTCTTTTGTCTAAAACATGATGCATGGCCCAGCAGGCTGTCTGCAGCACAGCCGATGAGGTTGACCCCCATCCGTGATGTGTACGATTCCTGCTCAGCTCTGCGTGGGAGATGAGAAATCTGAACACCTTAATCTTTCCATTTCTAACAACTGCAGATAAAAGAAGCTGCTTCAGCCAGAGCATGAGGTCTGCAGAGATCCACAGCTGGGGTTCCTCTGCGTCAGAGGAGACCACATGCTGGTCCATGGAGGTGCAGCCTCATAAGCACAATTCCAAGAACGACGGACACTCTCAACGGGGGCCTAACACTGAGTCATGGCTGAGTATAACCTCTGACCCACGATCAGAGTTTCACCCAACAATAGAAAGGTTACAGCTTAAAGTAGCTTCCATTCTGAGACCTGACCGTAATAATTCATGACAGTTTCCTCAAGAAAAATAACTCTACTTTATGTGACCTGTCTGACTGCAGGACACCGGCCGCTAGAATTCTGACTGTGCTCATGACAGATCTGTATGAGTTGTACGGTGGCTTGTTTAAGCAGCACACAGTATATGATGTCTGATCGTGTGTCTGAGGACTGAATGATGTCTCAGTCACTGATATTTCAGTGTTTATAAGGTGTAATTAGGGATGTTATAGATTTGATTCAAATTGCACTGTTTGTTGCTTCGGATTAAAGTATCTGCCAAATTCATAACCATAATGTAAATGCAGGGCTGGAAATTAGAGACTTGTGGGCGCACTGACCCCAGCTAACAGGTAACGTTCTCAGATCGTTGGCTAATGTTCTCTAAAAGGTCTCTCAAAGTTATCAAAAACATTCTTGCAGTAACGTTAGTAGAACTTTTGTATTTAATATTTATTAAAATCTTTATTTTAAAGTTGTTAGTGGAACATTTTATAAACATTACAGAATTAAAAAATTTGAACAGCAATCTTATAAACAAGCAATAACGTTAATAAAACATCTAAAAAACTTGATTTTAGACATTCCTAAAACTTTCAAAATAACATTTTAATGCTTTTGTTACTTGCTGGAAATGTTAGGGAAATGTTTTTACAACCTAAAATTGTTCGCTGGGAAGCTGGGAATTGTTATGCTGAATGCATAACGGTAATGTAAATGTAATGTAGATTGGCATTTGGATTTTAAAAAATAGGTCAATAATTGTATTTCAAAAATTACGTGTTTGAGTTTCCTGAGACTGGAACCCATAACCTTGGTGTTGCTAGCTTTTTGCTTTACCAGCTGAGCTGCTGGAATCCTTTAATTCATCACGACACCAGCCACATAAAACACATTGCATAACTGAACAGACTGCGTTTCCAGAAATGTTGTAACCCGTGATAGGAGCCACCTGCTCTTTATCTCATTACTCAGGTGCAGCTGTCATTTGTACAGCTGTGTGTACTGGAGACAGGCCAGAGGTCTGTTCTTTAAAGACTCTAGATTAGAGGAACCCACATCACACGTGAGGTCTCTGACTCTTACAACAGCTTTAGGCTTTAACTGTACTCTGATGGCACACAGAATTCACAATGTCATTTCATTTAAACCATTTGATTGGAATTTTTATTTTGGGTCAAATAACAAATATAGGCATTTAATACAAATAATTGCATTTCATTATAATCTGCTGTGTATATATATTTTAGTTTGAACCACAGTGCAAACAAATCATTTCCTTCATTTTATTTGTTTTTGTCCTGTTTTACTAGTAAAAATATCTAAATACCTTAAAAACAAGATATATTTCCTTAAACAACCAAAATTAGATCAGAAAACGTGTTTTGAGAAAATATATCTTAAATTGTTTATTTATCTTGTCCACCCAAATACAGTGTAATTTTATGATCACACAATTTTGCTTCTCAAATATGTTTTCTGTGTTTTAATGTTTTGATGTTCCTGGATAACGAAGCTGTGAATTTGTTGAATCTGTAAACATCTTTTGCAGTATATAAACACCTGTTTATGTAATATACAAAAGACAGCAGCACGTTGTCTCACGTAATGCATACATTTGGCATCACATCTTGTTTTATTTTACGCAGCTGTTTACCGTGTCTGGCTTCCAAACACTCCAGCTGGTCATACAGAGATTACAGCAGGCAAGTTCATAAGCACATGTAAAATCTGAGGTCTGAAACTCTGGTCACTGTCACGCCGGAGATCTAGTGTGTAGTATTCTCTGACAGCTGAGCTAACACATGCACAGCCGTTTCTACTGCTAGTGCCCTTGAAATGCCTTCAGTGTCACTGGGTTCAAAGCCATATGATAGATTCTGAGAAACATGTGACATAAACCTTAAACAGTTATCAGTGGAGTAAAGTGAGAGCTTTCAGAGCTTTTTCTCAGAAAACCTCAAATACCTTTTATTATAAAATATAATGTCAAAAATTATAAAATATAATGCTTTTAGAAAATTTTCAGGGAGATTCATCGTAAACTTTGTGCTCTTTTTTATAAAACTAACCTGTCACATTGTTGCTTTAAAGGACTCAAAATACAGTACATGTATGCTTTAGGAGTACAGCTACTCTGGTTATGGATGTATAATCCTATATTTATGCACTTGTCAGATAATTTAAGGTTTACGTTTTGATAGTATGGAGTTCCTGTGAATTGAACCTACGACCTTGGTGTTGCTAGCAGCATGCTCTACCAACTGTGCTACGAGAACACGGATCTGGTGAAACATTAATTCACTTTATCTAATACATGAAGCATCTTCAATTAGTTTGAGATGAAAACAGTTTTAAGAGTTTTCATGAAGACATGATTGTGTGTGAATATGAATCATAATCATATCGTAATGAAATTATGAAGGCTCTCAATACAGCACAATCCCGGCTAACAATTTTAGGTTGTAAGGACGTTTCTCTAATGATTCCATTAAGTAACCAAAACCATTAAAAATGTTTTTTTCAAATGTTCTACAAATGTTAAAAATGTCCAGTTCTTTAGACATTGTATTTACATTATTGCTTTGTTATAAAAATGTCTTCAAACTGTTTTAATTCTGTAACTTTTTGAAAAGTTCCACATTTTAAGAATTGCATTTTTATGCTACTGTTTTTAGAACGTTTGACTGTTTTTACAATGTTGAAAAAAATCATTCTACTAATGTTACTGCAAATAAGTTTTTTGATATTGTTGAACTTTAACAACATTTAGAGAACACTAGCCAACATTCTGAGAACATTTCCTGCTAGCTGGGATGTTGATGCAGCGACAAAAGTCACAACTATGTGTTAGAAGCACATCAGTGTGATAAAACCATGTAGACGTTTCTCAACAATTCATCATGTTTATTTCCAGAATTGTCCATATTCACTTTATTTCTAATTTCTACATGGAATTCTTAATCATTTATTCCCTTTAACTGCATTTTAAAGCACTGTTAAAACTTACCAGACGTGATATAATTCATATACATTTTTATTTCTTTTGATGTGCTGTCCCAATATCTCAAACGTCCTCATTTAAAACATCACAGGTAAACATTTGGTCTTTTATATATTTAATGATTGGAGGTAGGGCCGGTGTCTTTTGTGGCACATTATAAAACTCTTTATAATAAAAGGCACTGATGGAGAAATGCAGTGTTAAAAATCCTTGAGCAACACATCTCTTTAAATAAATAAATCAAGGCAAAATGTATTTAACCGTATTCAACTCCACTGATATATAAACAGTTGAATAGAGAGACAGTAGACAGAAAAACAAATCAAAACAGCTCAATATAACCCCTGATTTCATAATTACACATTGTATTGCTTTTGAGTTTCACATCTGGCAGAACTTGACATCATTTTCACTTTCATCCTAGCGACTTCGTCTCCAGTAAACGACAGCTACGATGAACGCCACTGCAGCGATGCAGGACACAGTCCGCCATCTGGAGACGCTGCGAATAACGGCCTCCTGCGACACAACACAGGGTGAGTGTACACCATGAAACAAATCAGAGATCATGAACAAAATTTCTGACATGGAGCCCATAAAGGGTAATCTGCATTTAAATGCTTTTAAACATACTTTTACAAGACGTAGTTCACTCAAACAAGAGAAGTAACAGCACAGACATCATTTAACCTCCCAGTCTGGGCTTGAATTCTCCAAGCTCACAGTAAATGCACAGTAAATATTGTCACATGTTCACTATATCACAGTTCTCAGGGCCACAGTTTTCCTCCATGACGCTTTAGTTTTTAAAGTCTAAACTCTGCACCCCACATACTGTTTTCTTTATGATCATGTGTGTGCTATTAAACTTGAGCGGCCCCAGGAATGCCGACAAACACCAGCGGGGCACCGCAGCACACGAGTCTTACTGAAGCTCAGTAACAGACAAACACTGAGATGAGATGCACAAATTCTTCTTGAATTAATACATTGTAAAGCTGCAATCCATAACTTTTTCCTCTATGTCATCATCTCTGTTTGAAACAGAAAAATGCATGTTACTTTACAAATTTTTCTTTGCATACTTTGAACTGAAATGAATCCAAATGAAACAAACAGACATTGCCCTGGAAATAGGCCTGACAGCTCAAATTATAAATCATTATTAGAAACTACTGTTGTGATTTGAGGTAAGGTAAGGAGATAGTGTGGAACACTGATCTGTCTTTTGCTTGTTCAATAACTGTTTTTTGTTCAATTTTAACCATAAAAAGTTACAGATTGCAGCTTTAAGAAATCTTCCTTGTTTTGGCAACAACAGCATTATTTTGGAAATATACACATGCATACACATTTTGTGTGTTTGCTTGTTTGATATTAACCTGAAGTCAGATCAGAACAAGATGTGGGTCAGTGGGTTTGTGTGTCTGTGCATTTCTAGACGGAACAGGATGTCTGGGTTTGTGCTTGATCACTTCCTGTCTCGAGTGGGTGCGTTCATGTTTGTGGTGTCGACCCATGTGGTTCCACATGGGTGGGCAGTAAACAGTGACTTACCCATCCTCCCTGTGCTCTGATCCAGGCAGAAATATGTTCCCTGATAAACTGTAAAACCCAGCTAATGATCATTCTGATGATGGCGTAGTGGCTCTGAGTCAGTGCCTAGAGGAACGAGAGGAAATAATGTTTTTAAAAGTTTTTAATGTTTTAAAATGTGTTTTAATTTAAAAACAAGCACTTCTCAATCAATCTCACAAAGCAACGCAGCTGATACATCACTAAGGTGTTGGCAGCCAAATAAGCCTCGTTGTTGTTCCTACATTCCTACAATAAGTAAGACAGTAACACTTTAATTTTAAGTTGTGTAATGCTAATAACAGGCAGTATTTTTATGTTTTCATTTATCATTTATAGTTATAAGTGCATAAAGTGCATGAGTTTTAACAGTTTTGTTTTGACACACTGATCCCAGAAAGTATTTAGACACCTTTTCTCATATGGAAACTGACTGCATTAGATAACCACACGTCACCTGATGTAATAATATTCATGCATTTGTGGCTCAAGAGTTTAAATACTTTTTCAAAAACAGTGCTTTACCTTGTAAATCAGTTTATATGCGAGGTGAAACAGAGCCACCACTCGTCCCCAGGTAATGCCATCCTCAAACATGTTTCTGGCCACTGCCATGAAGACATCCTGAGCGCAGTTAGCTTGCACGGTGTCGATGAGGCTGACAGAAAGCAAAGCATTAAATGTACTGAAGGATTCTATACTGTACAACCGTACTGTACATCCAGGATCCAAACTCAACACTCGTCAAAACTAATGTGAGTAACGGTTGATTCAGAAAAACATTCTGGACCCACGTAACACTTTACAGAGCTAACTTCAGTTCCAACACTAGCGTTTGCAATTGTTTACAGAACAAAATAAAAAAAGATTAGCTCTTGCAAATTAAAACATTATTACATTGACTCTGTCTAATTTTTCTGACCATCTTGGGGGAAAAAAAAAAAAAATCAAAGAAATGACACACTAACTGCATCAGTCTTTCTCATGATCAATGACTACATTCACAAAAGGACAGATAAGATGAAAAACAACATACTGTTGAAGCTCCGCATTTCTGTTAAGTTCATCGGCTATCTTGAGGAGCTGATCTACAACCTCTTTGATTCGAGGATCATCTCCATCCTGAGATCCTCCCAGCTCCTCAGGGCCCACACGCATGGCTGGATCATCTACATGAATTCTCTCAATAACAAACCTTTGTTTGAAAAAAAATCCAAAAACCAAAGCAGCATAACGGTGAGGTACATTCATTGAGTTCTGTCTAATGTATAGAAGATCTGACATTAGGAGAACATCATCTTACCTTCTTAGAAGAACTGCAGTTTGCTGGATGATCAAATCGTCCACAACATCTGGAGGAAAAGTTTATGTAAATTAATTCTTGTATATTAGTTATGTAAATATAATTCCTTTACCTCATCTGGTAGAGCATTGCATTAGCAACGCAAAGGTTGTGGGTTCAGTTCCCAGGAGAAACGCACATACTGATCAAATGAATAACCTGAATGTGCTGCAAGTCGCTTTGGATAAAAGCGTCTGATAAGTGCATGAATGTAAATAAATATAATTCACGTATTAAACTTTATAACAGACTGAACAGGAAACAAGTTCTAAGTGCAAGAAAGCAATCTATTTATATCTGGCCTGATAATGAGTTTGAAACAGAAAGCATTTTTGTCATTGTACAGCTCTGCATACAAGAAACTGCCCTTGTTGGTGTCAAAAACAAACACTAACAACAGAATAGTGCAATTAAACAACAGAAGTAAAGAGATTAAACACAGTAGACATAAATAAAGATTAAGTTGTGACTTTTTTGAGGTTTCAGGATTATAAAATGTGGTGAACACTGACCCCTATTGGGCCCAGTTTCCTCCATCAGAAAGCTGACGGTGTAGCCGCATTGCCACACTGCAACTCTCACTTCTCTTTCCCATGCATTGGTCAAAACATGTTATTTATTCCTAACAAATAAATAACATGTTTAAAAAAGTAAAAAGTGTTTCACGTAGTCTTGTTGAAGGTCATTTCTTTGTCTTGACTTTCTAGGCTGAAATGTTGTGTCGTAGTTTCCGTGCAGCAAAGCAAAACTGCGACGGAGCTGAATTAATACCTCAACTTTACACTGAACTGAATTCAAAAGCAACTTGTAAGTGGCTTGTTTTACAGCTACAACACATAAAGGTTTCAGTGCTGATTCGGTGTTTATTGAATAAAGTGGCGGACCCCATCGGATTGTTTTCTTCTTTGCAAAACAGCCCCCTACTGACGTCATAGGAATTTGAGGATGACGTCAGAGGAAGTTCCCACAATGGTCGAGCCCGAACTCGATGTAGTTTCGTAAAGGCAAAAACGCAAAAAAAGCACAAAAGCAAAGACCGACGCTGCACGTCTAAAACAACCATCAACGCGCAATACTTTCATCCGTCGCCGTGATTCCCGGACCAGCACGAAGACTTCCGTACTGCCCGTGTGACGTCATACCGAGCGCACCCGCGGTAATCGATGGCAAAATCATCGAAATCGAGTTCCCCGCACGGTGTGACATGTCTCACCTTCACCTCCAGCCGCCCCCCTCGACTCGTTGTCGTTCGTCCTCTCTCCATCGTTCGCATCCGCCATGGTTTCACCGAGCACGGATCCGCAGTCCCGAGTTACAGCTTGCTAACTAATCGGACCAGCCCGACAACTTCTAAACCCGCTGAATGTACGATAACCGATTCAATTACACATAATCCGCTCGGTGCGCTTCACATGTCCCGGTGTTGAGCACTACCGTGCCGGTGAAAACATGATCTGAAGGTAGAGACGGTGGAGAAGTTTCAAGACGAGCTCCCCCATCCATAGAAACGCTCCAAAACGTGGAAGTAACGCGGAACTGCGCAGACGGGAGCTGCTCACGTCTGCGCTCGTCTGCGCAGATGAGCCACGGGCGCGTTTCCCTTTATTTAGTTTAACAAACCCGCACCATCAATCTGTACTTCTGTACTTTTTCTTTCTGTGTGTACAGTTTTTGTTGTATCTGCTCTTTTTTTGTTGTATCTGCTCTTTTTTTGCGTGTCCATCTAGACCGGAACTCCATGGAAGGAGAGATATATGTTTTATGTATGTGTTAATGGTTAAATAAATAAACAGATATAAACGTGGAATATGCGTTTATATATAACCGAAAGTGACGGCATTTTATATGGTGCATAGGTTCACATAAGCTTGCGTTTATTATTAAATATAAATATTTATATATATATATATATATATATATATATATATATATATAATTTGTGTTTTGAACGATTTATTCTTGCTTGCGAAAATATTTTGTTATTTATTGTTATTTCATATTTATTATATTTTCGCCTGTACTAACACACAGAACTGTAATGCGCAATATTGACCATGAGATGGCGCTCTCACACTGACCAACACTGACCAACATCATTCGTGTCTGGACATGTAGTGTGTTAAAGATGATGAGATGATGAACAACGCCTATAATAATATCTGCGTCTGTTCAGCGTTACAAATACAGGGTTTTATTGTCAGTCTGACAGTAAATTACAGGATATTTGGAACTGCACTTCTGATTCACAATAGTTCTGGTTGTGAATTAGACTTGTCAGCTTCTTATAAGTAATGAGAATTTAGTTCGGCAAACTGTACACGTAGATAAACTTCCAGCACCTCTCAGGCAGAACTGGTGCTAACCCAGCCCAGTGGACTAGTAATATGGCTTAATGCTTAACTAATTCTCAGCTCAGATTAAAGGCCTAGAGAGGTGTGTCCAACCACCGCAAGAGAAATATGATAGTGATGAAGGAAAAGAGGCCAGCTTGCTCACAACTTCTTACTGCTCTTCCTCTGTGTATGTAGCACAAAACCACTTTAAATTTGGACACATCTGGACAGGTACATATCTGATGGTCAGTCTGTGTTTTTTGGTAACATGGGTCCATGAAGGTCCTTGAGCCAAGGAGGGTTCAAGGATTGAAGACTGATGCAAACCAAATTCGAAGCTTCCCCACTGTGAGCAGAACAATGCGCAGTACCCACCGCACCACAGCTCTGACAGCGTGTTTGTGTTTGTGCTTCACAAAAACAGTCGTGACAGTTTGAACAAACAAGAAGAGAGAAGAAAAATGTATTAATAGCACCAGAGGTCTTTACGATCACAGATGCCCATCGCTGGAGTCATTATCGGAATTTAGTTCTGTAACCTCAACTAATACAAAAACATCCTCCCCAGTATACACAGGATGTGCTCAAGATCTCCCTCCAAAAGTTCCAGCCTTAGCTGTCCCATGGTGACCTTTCCTCAGCGCTGTCACATCACACAACCTTGAGCTACAGCAACTCACACACGATGCTGTTGGTCTCTGCTGTCCGAGATTTGTGGGAGGAAAACTGTGGACAGTTCATGGAACTGATGTTTTTCTTTGTTTTTGGTGTCGACCCTTTATCTTCAAATGATCTGCTGTCTACATCTGACCCCCGATTTATCTCAGTGGCTTGACTGAGCCTGTGAGAAAATATTCAGGCCATCCCAAGAAGAGCTCGGCTGCGTGACAAGCCTTCACTTTAACTGTTTTGGAACGGGACGCAAGCGGATCCACCAGCCTGTTTTCATTTAAGATGAAAATTGTCACAGGAAGTGTGGGGGACATGAGGAAGTGGTCAGAGTATGGGAATTTGTTAATGGAATTGCTTCAGATTGGGAGTGAGGAGCGTTATGGACATATTTCCCATGGAGAGCATTACCACTATCATGTTGTTTAGATAATTTTGTGATTCATTGGCAGAAACTGAATCATCAGATGGGCTGAGAGCTCATAACCAGTACACAGAATTTGATCTTTCACTAGATTTTTCTGTACAAATCACAGCAGCACCACCAGATCTTTTGCAAAAGAACTTCTTTTTGTTATTCAGATTTCTAGATATGGATTGAGTTCTGCAGCAAACTGCACAAGCTGAAATCATGTCTGAACACGAATGCTGCAGGAATTTATGTGCAAACATGATATTTAGGGTTAGGGGTTTAAAACCTGCACCTGTAATCATGTTTAGCGATTCCTTATTCATTTGTTTGTTCAAAGTCATGTCTAAACACATCTCACATCAAAATGAGATCATGTACATGCCCCTCCCCCAGCGTGTAACACGTAAAGCAACTTTAATCTTCAAAACAGCAAATACAACTACACATAATAAAACATAACACAAAATAATAAACCAATTCATGATTAAACACAGTCTGTTTGATTACTAGTAGTTCTCTGTAACCAAACCCACTTTGTAATCAGAGTCATTAACAGGCAAATGTTATTCCTTTCATAAGTCACTGAAGAACTACAAACAAAGTGTTTTATGTGCTTAAGTTCAGGCGAGCAGCCGCTGTTCACATATTAAGTCACACTTCATACTGCTTAATTAAACCCTTTATCTTCACCTGCCGCCTTCTCCACTGAGAGTCCTGCTCCACTCGGTTTGATTTCATACTATGAAAAACATTTTAATGCCGTTTGCTCATGCAAGCATCACTTTTACTCTTGCTCATGGGGTAGGATGACATGTCGCATATCTCATCCCACGCTCTTCCTGCCGCAGACAATGCATCAGATCCTGCAGTTTGTGAGGAGAGGTGTGCTATTACTTTGCTAACATATTGGACTTACAATTTATGCCTGTTAAATAATAAAACAGGCAAAAAATAGCATAGACTTACACCAGAGGAGAGAGTTTTATTTATCTATGCAAGTTATATCACAGAGACTGACTCTTTTGAATTATGCCAGTAAGCAACGATCTAGAACATCCTAGCAACTGGCAAGCAACACCCTAGCAACCACACAGCAAGATGCTAAAAGCCACCCCAAACACCCTAGCAACCGCATAGTCAAGCCCTGGCAACCACTCACATTTTATGAGAATTAAAAAATTT
>JAZGTH010000063.1:2442500-2492500 GCA_036877525.1 Chromobotia macracanthus
TATCTGGTTTTCATCGCAACTGTCTTTTATCGCGTTTATCTGGTTTTCATCGCAACAGTCTGTTGACACTTGGACACGCTGCTGGTTTAAGTCAGATGAGCTGTCGTAAAGCTGAGGGTTTAGATGGCAGTCACGCACGGAGCGATGCGTGGTGCTGATGAGGGAGAATCCAGCGCAGCATCATCACCTGAGGATGAGAGCACTGATGTTCACCTGAGCTGTCAGGAGATTCTCCTCACTGCACAACACGCTTTCAGAGACCACTGCTTTCAGAGACCACTGCTTTCAGAGACCACTGCTTTCAGAGACCACTGCTTTCAGAGACCACTGCTTTCAGAGACTGTGTTACTGTAGTATTTCCTTACATTTGTACATTGGATGTGTTAGATAAAACACGTAGCATCTTCTGTACTTCTGTGACAACGATGTGACGGGTGTTCTGTTTCTTGGCTGTATTTTTCACATGAAGTTGTCTTTCATTCGGACAGGCTTCCTCAATTAAGCGCGCTAATTGTTTTCAGATGTACTTTTGTTATGTTCAGTGAGAGTTTGTGGTAATGCATCTATAGCTTTCCGAATGTTTTGTCCTTTATTCATAGTGAATATATGAAGCAGTCCCCTAGAGCAAAATGAGGACAGAGACACACACAAACTGAGTTATGTATTGCACTGTGTCCCACATTAGCTGCTGTATACGTTCTGTAAATAATTGTTTTTTTGTTAATCTGAGATTTGAGAGGATTTGATTATGATTTTAATACAATAACATACTGCTCCTATTTATGAGAACTTGGTGCTATTTTTAGGTTCCACTCAAGGGCTTAAGATGAAATGTATGATTTATTTGCTTTTAAAAGCTCTGTTATTAGATTGGAGTTTATTATTGGCTTTTCCTTATTCTTTATTCCTACATTCCTTTCGAAGAATATTTTGACCTCTGCTGCCCTTCCCCTGCAGCTGTGACCTATTAAAAGCTACAGAATGTCTTCATGGTATAAAATGTATTGGTTACATAAAACCATTAAATCAAAACAGACACTTTCATTGTGAGAGATATAAGCACAGAAAGTTTGCTCTTATATAGGTTGTCAAAAACAGCATTTACATTAATGCATTGGGCAGATGTGCATTTGGTTCAGTGCATTTGTGAGGAACACACTGAAACCAAAACAAAATACTCTTTCTTTTTTTGTTAAAATGTGGCCAAATGTTAGCAGGTAGGTAGATTTACACCTAATCAGTGTTTGTTATTTATATGCAGGTCAGTTGTTACTTCAGCCACATGTATGTTTTCATGACTCTTTCTCTTTGTATCATGCTTAAACTCTAACTCACTGCCTGCATTGTTGCTTTTCTGAGATGGTCTTGCAGCGTCATTCATTTGGCATTCAAACAAAACAAACACACTTGAAAGTCAAATGCAACTTCACACAAGTTGGTTATTGAAAAAGCTTTTTATTGTTTACAATTCATTGTGAGCGACTCGTGTTCCCAGGTCAAAGAAATAGTGTTGGCATTGATGTGTTTGTCTTTGCTCAGGTGAGAAACAGGATTTGAACAGCACAGAGGAGCGGCCAGCAGCCCGAGAGAGCATGTGGAGAAATGAGAATTATGAATCCGTCCCTCTGGATTTGAAGAGGACAGATGAAGAGAATTCAAAAGGCCAGAGGGACTCAGAAAACCCTCAGCATGAGTCTGCTGTAAGTCAACCTACAAGAGGAGCCGTTTATATCTGCATTCCTGTTGTTTGTGTTAGTTCAGGGGTACAGACACGTGACCGGTTTGATTTCAAACACTCATCTTTCCTGACTGTCTTGCTCTGAATAATTTGCTAGGCAAACTATGGAGAAACATATGGACATTTGAATGCTTCACTTTGCACCTTTTTATGACATTTGCGAATGGGTGATGAATTTAAAGCCCAGGAGATTAATATTACAATGCAAATTTGACATTTTTTGTGTATTAGTGTTCCATCTTAGCAAGTACAATTGTTATTTCCATATCATGGCTAATAATATTATGTCTGGTAATAAAAATAAAACAACCCAAATACATTTTCATGCGCGGCCAAAGCTTGCCAGACGAATCCTGGCTAGAAACATTAAGATGAGGCGACTCTCGTCGCTGTGTTCCAGATGGTATAATACTACACATTGCAGATTTTTGCATGATCTGTGGGTGTGTGAAACTGTTTTGTATACAGAATGAGTATTTAAATACCCATGTAAATCTACAGTACACACTGGTCACTTTGAAATACCCTCTGCCAAGCCTGAATGGTTATTTACAGCACACGGTTTTTACAATCCTAATTGTGCAAACGATTCCAGATTTGGTGCCGTATGTGTGTGCCATGTTGCACGCCATTATATTCCCAATGAGAATTGCTTTTGGCTCTTTGACTTTCTGCTCTGTGCTGCAGTGTTGGTTTGTTTGGTGGGACTGCATCAGATGCTGTCCCTCTGGACGTGTGTGGTGTTCAGCTGAACCTCTGGGCTGCGCTTCTCTGCACATGAACACTGCAATCCGGGCGGGAAACCCCACAAGAACTGCTGTCTGAACTGTACAGCTGCTGTGAGGTCCTCTAAGAGAAGCTCTTTACTCCTGATGCTTCATTCTTCTCTGCATTCAGCTGCACAGAGTCTGTTGGTTCTTTAGAAGCTTTTGTTAAATAACAGATGTATTAAAGCTTCACTGTTTAAAAACAGGAGGAATTTTAGTAGCGTTAGCTGAAACTGCTATCTTGGAAATGTACATTACAAGTGGTATGTCGGTGCTGTGTGTGTGTGTGTGTGTGCATAAAAGTGCATGCATGAAAGTACCTCCTCAAAAAACAGCAGTGTGTTATACATTGGAGGTATTTACAGTAATGCATCTGGCAGATGCTTTAATCCAAAGTGACTTACAGTATGTTGGGGTATATGTTTTATTAATCCATGCATTTCCTGGGAATTGATTTATGACCCTGGTGTTGCTAGCACCATGCTCTACCAGAACTGTAGGAGGTACACAGAGGTATAGATTATCATGGGGAAAACCATAACCTGGTTATCGTAGTTAACCTTTTATTGCTGTAGGGAACATTTAGGAAATGTATCATTTTTTTAAATTTCATTTCACCAACCAGTTCAATGTGTATGAATGTACTAGGATTTGTTTTTCCCACTGCTGGGTGTTACCTCTGTTGGCTGTGTCAATATGCTGTTGTTGAACCTGATAGGAAGTCCCGCCCCAAACTCACGCATTGGTTGAGTCAGTCTTAATGTGTTGGACTGGACAAACAAACAGAGCAATTATTAAAAACATGACAGAGCCACAGTGTTCATGATAATCTGGAAAATCAACCCATGAATGGCTTACTTATACTAACCACTATACATTTAACTTAACTAAAAACAAATAACACTTAATTCTACATTCTACAAATCACCATTTCTTCCTTTTTATAGTCTAAAGAACCTTTTCCACTTTAAAGAACTTTTTGTGAAACAGAACGGTTTTACAGATGTTAAAGGTTCTTTATGGAACCATACATCCAAAAATCGTTCTTCTACGGCATTGTGAGGAATCTTTTTTTAAGTATCTATCACAAGATATTTACAGAATATTAAATGATTTCCTTGTGAAAAGGAAATCGTTGTGTTTTGTTATTATACAGATGCATACAATCAGTGCCTGTTTTAAATACTGTCTGATTTTCTTTCTCTCCTTCGAAACACTCAGAAGACAGATGAGGGACCAAGGCACTCAAAACAGAGCCCATACTTCCAAGATGGCAAGAGGCGAATCGATTATGTCCTCACCTACCATGTGGAGAAACCCCATAGCACTCATAAGAAGTCATCTCACTCCTGCCTGAGGAACTGGTGCTGCAGATGCAAACGTGGTCGAGCCAAAGCTCCAGAAGACCCGGAACTGGCAGCCCAACAGCAGAAGCTGGATTACCATGAGGACGACCAGCGCCTCCGCAGAGAGGAGTTTGAGGAGAACCTGCATCTGATGGGCCTTGTGATGGAGAGAGAAGAAGAGGTGAGTCCCGAGAGGTGTATCGATCACACACAGTGACATGCATCTTCATGCGACGTTTTTTTGTTTACATTTTTTATACTTATATCCAAAGTGATTTCATTAAACATTTTTGTTGATTTTTTTGTTTCCTGGAAGGCAAACCCTTAACTTGGAGCTCACACATGGTTTACATGTTATAGGCTGTTACGGTCTGATTTTAGACTTGCCTGTCTCTAAATGTCACATCAGATGAAGTGAGTGCATAATGACAAGACTAAACTGCAAATATCGGTTTAAACAGAACTTCACTTTAAAGAGAGGTTGTGTGTTAAGTTTTCTTAAACTTTTGAACTTTTAAAATAAATTTAAGAGACTTACTCCTACAACAACATACTAATCAGTTGTTGAGTCAGTGTGTCTTTCTCAGAGTGTTGTTTCTCAAACAGAATGTGTTTAGAAATACTGAACTAATAACTCCTCATAATGTTACTGGACAGGTGTCTTGTCGAGTGATCAAGTGATGTACTGAAATGCTTTAGGTTTTATTTACTAGTTTTAGAAGTATATAGGAGAAAAAAACCTTTACCCGGTCAGCTGATTTCTGTATTCAATGTTAAAGAGTTTTCATGTTTTTGAAACAATTTTTTAATGATTATTGCCTTCATTGTGATCTTTCAGGGTCCCATAAAATCAAAATTAAATTTTTTTTTGGCTTTTAGTTTGTGTTTTAGTAAGTGTACTCCAAAAACTTTTAGCAGGTGTATGTGTTTAAATATAGTCTAAATGTCTTGATGACTCCTCTTGCACTGTATACTGTAGATTTTTGTTCAGTTTGGTCCAGTTCCTATAATCAACATCCTCTAATGCCATCTGAGAGCAACTAGCATGTAACTCGATACATGAAAGTGAACTAGAGCCTATTGGTTATTTAAAAAACTTCCATCTAAACTTCCTGTTTCAATGTTAAACACATCAACACAAGAAACCAAACTGATCAGGTCAAGCCATTTCATGGGGTTTTAAAAGCTCAACTAATTTGATTTATAGCCATACAGATTTGCTTTGACATTCACAGATTATTGTGATTTCATGACGATACGTTCTCATGGGCAACTCGAGAATCGTTCGTCAGCAACTTCAGGAATGTTATCGTGTGCATGATAATAAACTGAAGTATTAGTGTATATTGACTAGGATTAGAACAGATTATCGGCTCTTTGAAAAGGGGCAGGAAGTTTTCTTCCCCATGTAAATTGTTTGGGCTCACTGTGATCATCTGATTGTTACATAGTGACAGATAAGCTGCTTCAGTTCTGAGTGATGCTGTAATAAATGACTTTGTGTAAGATATACAACATCTGGAAGAGAACATTGTAAACTATGTTTCTACATGAAGAAAATGTGAGTGGTGCTTGTCCTGCAAACTCTGTACCACTAGAGGATTATGGGTGCTTGCCAAGGTGTTGCTGTGTGTTTGCTAAGGTGTTGTAGCTGATGGTTCTGGGTGACTTTAATATCAAGCCCGATCTGAGCAGTACTGAGAGTAACTGCTTTCCCAAATGCCACAAACTACCCCTCAGAGAGAAAACAATAAAACACAAGAAGCACATAAACCATTCACAAAACCTAAAAAAAACCCAAGATCTCTTTTTGAGTTTAGCATACTGTTCTTTACAAAGCACCTTGTTGAGAGTAACAGAAAAAACACATGAAGTTAAAATCCATTTCCATGGTGAGAAAGACTGCTGCTGTGTTTCTGAAGCTGAGAGAGTGTTATGTAAGATTCGCTTGAAATGACCCACTCCTGTTATAACATCACATCCCACACAGCGGGTCGAACCCTGTCTGATCGCTCCCAGTCACTGATGAACAACACAAACGGCTTGTTCCTTCAAACATCTTCAATATAGTATGCTAACTTTAACCACAATTATTGAAACAAATTCATTATGATTAGCCAGTTTAGTAAAAAGGTTTAACACTGCCAGGACTGTGCAAGCATCACTAATATTACTGCTCATACTTAGTGATAGAGAGGCTAAAGTTACAGATTGCAGCTTTAATGTATGGAAGTATGAAGTATGAGTTTTTTTGTATTTGCTGTGCTACATACATGAATTATACTTCAAATTTATTTTGTTGATAAGTCAGCGCTATTAATTTTCTAAGAGATCAGACTATTGATTATTGATTATGAAAATTTGTTTGGGAATCGGAATATGTTGCTAGGTTCAATTAAATCCCCTTGGGGCCAATGTCATAACTACCACTCAGAACACCCTAGCAACAGCACAGCAACCCTACGGTAAAAACTGAGCAGTGCAGTAATGAATTTCACTCAGACAGACTTTCACATTTACGTGAGAAATTCCTTGACTCAGTTGCTCCTGAGAGAGCAGCAGAGTGCTGGTCATACGTTGAGCTCATGTTTGTGTGCCTATGTTTTTCAGACTGAAATCCCAGGGGTGGGGTTTTTGAAGATCCACGCACCTTGGGATGTTCTCTGTCGAGAGGCAGAGTTCATGAAGCTGAAAATGCCAACAATAAAGGTATGTGCTGTTGAGTCTTACACAATGACAGCTGTGAGTATTAGCGTTTATTTTCTGTTCACTCTCGTCTGTACGTACACCTGACATACGGCTACTGACGTAATCGTGTCACTTTCAGAAATATGAAGTTCGCCCGGTAAACAACGTTGTGGAGAAGATGAACAGGTTCATGCACAAAGTCACGGCACCTCTGAGGCCTAAAGTGGGGAACAGCAGGATGGAAAATGAGAAGCATCTCTCGTACCCGTTCTCACGAGAGAAACGACATCTGTAAGTTAACCATCGTGTGCAGCTTCACAGTTCACCCAAAACTAAAATGGTCATCATGAATATCTCTGTTCTGTGGAACTCAAAAGGAGAAGTTGAGCACAAACTCTTCTGTGCATTTGGATGTGCATACAAAGTGGATAGTGGTTGTCAAAAATGTAAAAAAGCATCATGAAAGTCTACATGAGTTCTGTGCTGTGTCCTTCTGAAACTCTTCTGAAAGCATTTGATCTTTGTGTGAGACAGAGTGTAGATCTTCACTCAGTCTTGCCTGACAGCCGTAGTCACCCTCCATTTTCATTGTGTGGAAAGAGAAACTCTCCAGATAATAGGGAACATTTTCACAATGTTGGCTAATGATCTTTCAAAGTTCTCTCAAAATTATCCTAAAATGTTCTTGCAGTAACATGAGTAGAATTTTGTTACTTAATTGAAATGTTAGGAAAACGTTCTTAGAGTCAAAAGTTGTTAGCTGGGTCCTTCTATCTACCACAAAGTCAAAAGGCGAGTAAATAACAGAATTGTTTTCTGAATTATTTTAATATATTCATATAGCTTACCTATTCTCTATCAAAATGTATAAATGAAAATCATCAGGCGATGTTGACAAATGCTGTTTTACTTTAGAAATCACCATAAGACAGAAAGAGCAGAAAGCGGTAAATGAAATTAATCTTACACTGGCTCTCTCTCTCTTCACAGCTTTGATTTATCTGACAGAAACTCTTTCTTCGACAGCAAAACCAGGAGCTCAATAGTAAGTAGCAGTTTGTCTAGAAAATCATCCATTTTCTCTGTCCAATCACAGCTGATTTAAGGGCTGGTGTTGTTGATCCCCTGATTTGATTACCAAAACGCTTGTGTGTCTTTTTATAACATGTCAATGTTGTCAGAGTTGTTGTGTTTGTGGAGGGTCATTTAAATGATTTAATCTTTTAGCTGCTTTATAAAATGCTGTCCAGCTTTACGGTGAAGGTTTTAAAGGTTTATTTGCTAAATCTATCAAGATATTTAGATGAATTTGTTCAGTTGCTTTTGTTTTCTTCCTTAGTTTGATTTTCAGATTGGTATAAGCATTGGTGATTTCTTTATTCTCTACTCTGTCTACCATAAACTGTCTACTGTTTGGGGACTAAAATGAGTTTTCTGTAAAGCTGCTTTGCAGTAATGCAACACTGTAAAAAGCAGTGCAGATATAAAAGTAATTGATTAATTTTCTTTATCAGGTGTATGAGATTTTAAAACGAACAAAGTGCACACGGGCCAAATATATCATGGGTAAGTAACACCACAGTGTCCTGCCCCTGGCATTAGTGTTTGATGATTTGCATTTGTCCTGTAAAATAGAAGATACGAAGGGTCATTTTAAGTATCCTTGATGTTTTGAACATCACAGAATATGACATTGATCCAGTTGTTTTATTTTCACAGGAATCAGCAGTCTACTCGGCAGTGGGGTCTACACTGCGGCTTACCCCTTACATGATGTGAGTTCTTTATGTGTGCAAGCAGATCTCTCCAATACATGTTATTTTTTTAACATATTATTAAATGTCATTTTTTCAATTACAGGGAGATTATGATGATCCTCTCGCTGAACCAAATGACAGAAAGGTAACAGACAGTTGTAAAGTTATTAAAATTCAGATTCAGTTCATGATTTTGTAACGTGAACCTGATCTTGGTGACTGATTTTTATCTTGGAATGTTGTGACACCAACTTCCTTGTTTCTCTGGGTGATGAGGAGATAAGAAACTCATAGTTACAGTCACACAGCAGACACATGTGCATATATATCATATTTAATAGTGATACATTTTTCCATAGTCATCTTTGGTTTGTAGGCAGTTTTCTCTGTGAAATTTTTTGTTCTGAAACACCTATTCGAATTTAAAATTTTATCAAGGCCATTTTAATGGAATTGAAGTGAACTGGGACCCATGTTCTACCATCTGTGGAGGTACCAGTTCATTCTGATCTGTGGAGTGGATTACATTCTCTAAAATTTCTTTTATTGAAAACTGCTTTTATCACCACATTGATTGTCCTCTGGATGTTTCTGAAAAGCCATTTCACCTGTTTGAACAGTTTTATAGCACAAGCGTGTGGCACTGATTAAAACTTCTAGATGATAATATCCTGGATGGGTCAAACAGAATAAAGACAATGGCCTCCTAAATCTCAAGACCTCACTGGTGTAGAGGAGATCTGGACGAGATTCTGCCTGCAGAAAGCAGAGAATAATTATCAGTATGTGCAAATCACCAAGGCAACAAGATCATTTCCCACTTCATCCATCTGTGAGCAACATTCCTATCGCTCAGTCTTGTTGGGTAGTGCGACCGTTCTCAATAAATGAGCAGTTATTTTTACAGAAATGCAATTTCTCAATAAACCTCAACTGGAGCTGATTTCATCGTAAAACATGTTTTAACATTTATATTTAGACATATTTTGAATGTCCTAGAACTTTCAAAATAACATTTTTGTTACTTCACGGAAACATTAGGGAAACGCTCTTACAACCTGAAATTGTTAGCTGGGTAAGTCTGTCAGTTCTGTCAGTATGTCTGCAATAGCTTCACTTGTTTTCATCCACTCTTGTGAAGCTTACAGATAACTCCACACTAAACAAAAGTACTAAACAAAAACTATGCAGCTTTTGATCAAATGTAATATTTTCTTGTTGCATTAAGGTGCCATTTTTATTACAACAAAATCTGTTCCAACAAAACAGCAAGTCTTAAAAAGAATGTTTGTGTAAATTACTAGAAAGGAACATCATAAAAATTGTGTATTTAAATACACCTTTATTAAAAACATGGCATGAGCTGCAGGCTAAAATGTGGTGTTGTAAATCAGTCTCTGTTCTCTAGAGTAATTTGTCACTAAGAGCTCATTCAGACCTGTACATTACATTATATTACATTCTCTGGGTGCACAGAGCCAAAGTCATTACATTCTGAATGACTGACATGTTGAGAGGCTTTAATTTGTCTAGTTCAACAGCTTTCATTAGAATAATCAATTATTTATGCCGTTTCTTCATACAGTCTGTACGTTTGAGCTACACTGATTAAATGAGATCTTTGCTCCTGGATGTATGTGGTTTGATTTGTGTTACTGTCATTGCAGCTCTTGTATGAGGAGTGGGCGAGTTACAGCATATTCTACAAATATCAGCCCATTGGACTGATCAGGTATTATTCTGACGGTTTGTGAACTGAAGCGTTTGTCCTGGAGTTATGTGCTAGTGAGGCGAGAGACCTCAGAAATACCCTGAAATCAGATTATTCAGAATAATACAGAACAGAATGTGTTCAGGGCCAAAATTAACTTTATATCACACCTGCCAATAGGAACTTAATTGAAAAAATGTTGTGAAAAGGTATTTCCATTTATTGTCTTGTAGTTGTGATTTATATTTTTGTTTTGGTAACTAAATTTGGATGAAAGAACGTTCCATGTGTATCGCCACATAGTGTGAAGAAAAACTTGCATCTTAGATGATAGTATATTCTTTAATTTTTAAAAAAAATGTTTTTATTTGTTAGTAAATTTAATAGCAAAATGTTTTCTTTAGTACACAGTTCGTATGTCTTAAACTGAATCGCTGGTACTGCTTACATCATTATTGTTTATCGATTTTTATCATTCAATTTACTAGTAACGTTACCACCCAGCTGATGAGTAACTAATAGATTTAATGAACTCACATTTGGGTTGGGTAGTGTTTGGTGTGAAACCTGAAAGTTTTCTTGCTGATGTTGAATAGACAGTAATTTTCATTTTCTACATTTTTGTGTCACAATGTTGCCTTTTTACTTTACTGCTTGTGTCTCTGTTAGGAAGTATTTCGGTGAGAAAGTGGGCCTGTACTTCGCCTGGCTGGGTGTGTACACTCAGATGCTAATCCCTGCAGCACTTGTGGGTGTTATTGTGTTCTTATATGGATGTGCCACTGTGGACGACAACATCCCCAGGTGAAGCTTGTAAACCTGGTGAACTTTTGATTCTGTCATTTACTGTAATTACTTTTCTTACACAATGTGCTTAATAGCATGCGATCTTCCCCTCCCTAACATGTTTACAGGTACATAAATTAGCAGTCGATTATTGAGTTTCAACAAACAGGGTGTGTTACGTGAAACAGTTTAATAGACACATGCATATCTGTGTCATCAGTTCAAACGCATTCCGTTGTCTCACACCCTTGGAAACATGTCCTGACAACGTCTCCTTCAGACCCAGTGTACTTTCCTCAGTGTCTTTGAACTTTATGGGTAGATATTTTAAGAAAGAATGTGTCCAGCCACTTTATGAAAGTAATCACTGCACTTCTGAGAGAAAAACGGATGATGCTACAGTGAGTGGTAATTACAGAGTTTTGAGTGGGTATGAAATGGGCAGTAATGCAACATATAATGAGAGTGACTCACCGCGGCGTTCATTAATTCCAGAGATGCCATTGCTAAGGAAAATAAAGCCGAGTGAGCTGCCTACGTAGTAAACATTTAATGGCATCAGAGGTGTGCTCCTGATGGAAAGCTTGTTCCAAAAGGTAGGCAGCAACATTATGCTGCCTTCTAAGATACCTTGCATGCCCAAATTATAAGGAAGTATTTCAAACGGAGTACTCCAGATTACAAGGAAGTATCTTCAGAACACATACATAGTTTGACAGAAAAGTAGGACATCCTATCATTGCATTCGGACCGAAATAATCACCTACCCCACCTTTAAAGACTGTACAAATGTACAAATAGCTCAATGAATATGAACTATTTGGCACAATTGTAAGTGTGGTGTATTTTGGGTGCTTATTAGAGTATCGAGCTAATTATATTATGCTAATGTCCAAAGTCCCATGGTGTGTATGTGGATTATTTCAGAAAAGCCATTTTGGTTAGAATGCTGTCTTAGAAGGCAGCTGTCTGTGTGGGCAGTGGATAGCAGGTGGCTCACTGTTGCCTTGGAAGAGCTAAAGACTGTAGATGCTGTTATACGCTTTCTCAGACAAAACAAACACTGTGATTATCAAGAGAAACATTGTTACAGTGTCTGTGAAATGTGAACAGATGACAGTTCTGATGTCAGGATCACTTTTTACATTCACAGCATGGAGATCTGTGATGAGAGAAACAACATCACTATGTGCCCCATGTGTGACCGAGTCTGCAGCTACTGGGAGCTGGTGACCGCCTGTGGCACGGCCCGGGCCAGCCACTTGTTCGACAACGCAGCCACTGTCTTCTTTTCCGTCTTCATGGCACTGTGGGGTTGGTGTTTTTTTTTGTTTACCCGTGTGCTTTGTTGATGCTGTACACCAACTGTTGTGTACTGTTTATATTGCGGGCAGACTTGACGAATGTTGAAATTTGTGCCCTGCTTTCACACTCGCTGTCTCACTATGTCTCTTTAATCCCCCTCCCACCCCTCTGTGTTCATCCCTGCTGACAGGCTGAGCTTCTTAAAAAGCTGATTATTTTAGCTCAAACCTACATTTGATCCCTGGAAGCTACAGGCTTTGAATTGGAAACCGTCACCCCAGCTAACAGGGAATGTTCTCAAAATGTTTGCTAAGTTGTCAAAAAATTCTTGCGGTAATATTATGAGAACCTTTTTAACATCAGAAATGTATATGAAATGTTTTTAGTGGAATATGTAAAAAGTTTGAGTAACAATATTATAACCAAGCAATAAGGTTAATACAGCAGCAAAGAACGCTGGACATTTTAAACACAAATTTTTCTACTTAATGGAAACATTAGGGGAATGTTCTTACAACCTAAAATGGTTAGCTAGGACCCCATAATGGAGCCACAGTCAAGACTCGTTGTTCATGTTTGAAGTTGCAGTGTGTGTGAGACGTGACGCTCTAGTGAGTCACTTATGAGACCTGTTCTGTGAGCAGTGTATGCATATTTGTGTAAGAATGTTTCAGGATCATAGCTTCAGTCAGAGAAGTGTAGTGTGCACACAAACAACAGAAAACATGAAGCTGTTTGTCTTGAAGTGTGCACAGGGCAACACGCTTGAGTCTTGTAGTATGCACTTAGTTTAAAGATGCAGCAAGCGATTTTTGAGAAACTGTTAATAGCTGAAATTGACACAAACCTATGACACTATGTAACAAGCAATGACTAACAGCTGGCAGACACGCCCCCTATTGCTGATTGGCTCAGCATGTTATGGTGTTGTGGTGATCGGTCCAATCCACTTTGTTTTTTTTACATTAATTTATATAGCCACGACTATGTGCAAGCACAGTATTGTTTTTCAATGCACACAAAATTGGTGGTTGATTTCAATTATCAACAGCGTTTCTCAGAACTCACTTACTGTAATTTATTTTTCCATTAGGTTAAGTTAATGGTGGTTCACTTATCATTTACACTGTCTTTGGACTTGAAAGTGAACTCAGATCTTTTTTGGTACACTTCAAATGTTATCAGGTCTCAGTCCACTTTTCCACAAGCTAAGGGTCACAATGAGAAGGAAAAATCAGCTTAATGTTTGGGTATAAGAGGGAGAAAACCTTCTTCAGGGAACTCTTGTATGTTTCATGGTTCTTTTGAAAACCATGTATAGTTATCTGCTTGTGATCTCCAAGTGTAGCCAACTTAAGAAAACTATACAGCCAGACTGGTTCTTAAGAACTTAAGAACTCTTTAATACTTTATACCTTTGAAAAACCTTCATTTTAATAATAATGTGTGTCAGTATCTGAACAAGCATATCTCTACTGTTATACAGCCACTATGTTCATGGAACACTGGAAGAGAAGACAAATGCGACTTAATTACGTCTGGGATCTTACCGGTTTTGAGGACACGGAGGTGAGTCACACACACCCATGTTGATCGAGTAAACTGCTAATATAAGACACTGGTGTACAGGTTGATAATGATATGGGTGTATGTATGATTTGTAGGCGTGTTGTGTTATTTTCTTTGTCTTGACTGTATTCCGAAGCTTTATTGTGGATTAAAAACACAAGAAGTCTGTTTTTTAATTAATAATTAATTCATTTAGTGCCGTGAAATCAAATTGTTTTTTGTTTTGTTTTTTGTCCTGTTTTTGTTTAGGGGATACAAAAGGTTTGGAATTGCTTCCTTGCTGATATTAACAAAATGTGTTTCTTTATTATTTCCTAACAGTTGCATTTCAGTACTAACCAATTCTTCATATGATCTTAAAAGTGTTCACGCATCCGTCACACATTCTGCTTGTGTACTTCACCAGCACTTCTCTTTGTATTGGTCTCGCTTTCTTTCTCCGACCTTAAATGTCAGACGCCGCTCGCTTTCTTTCAGCAGTCTCGTAAGGTCTTTCCGGGCTCGCCACTCTTTGCGTGGATAAAATCAGGAGGTGGAAAGATACTAAAACCTTCAGCTGCTGAACGTGAAAGGAATATGTGATTTGTGGTGCTGAGAGCTTTTGGTCTGAAGGATTTTTACTTGCACTGAATGTCAGTGTCGCTGTTACCAGATTTTCTGTTTCTATTCACCGTTCACACACACGGCTGCCTTATTCTCTCTCCCTCTCTCTCTCTCTCTCTGCATTGCACTGATTCACATCAGAGTGAATCTGAATCCTGTACACACTGTGAATCAGTTTCTGTCTTTCCCAGAGTCAGCCAAGAGCAGAGTACGAGTTCCGTGTGATGAAGAAGAGCATGAGGAGGGAACCATCCACAAAGGTGCGTCTTCATCAGTCTCGGGCACAGATGGCAAAGCCCACGGACCATCTGCTGCATGTTGCATGCTAAAAGCTGATTGGCTGGCTGCAGTTTCTGGGAGTCAGAACCCATCTGACAGCCCCTTAGTTTGCACCACATATGATCACATATTGTGACGGTGCAGACATGGTAACTTGACGTATATTTACATTAAATATCTGTATATGATGGGGTGTTTCCAGATGTAATAATGATACAATAAAAAAACGAAACAAACAGCTGATAAAAAGTTTTGCAGTTTGAAAGCTTTGAATCTTGAATCTTTAAGTGTTTCAGGTGAATGTAATAAGAAAAACTGTATATTCTGCTCTCAATGTTATATGTCATGTTATATGTTATATGTCATAGATACTTGTCCCTAAAAAAACAAAGCATTGTGATTAAAAATGACCAATGTCAATCAGAAGGCAATTCCTGTCAGAGTGGGAGGTTTGTGGTCAGAATAAGCTGCAGTGTGGACCAGTCTTTAAGCTTTAAGCCTTTATTTGTAATGTCTGGCTAGCAATGTTGATTTTTGTGTTATTTGTGTGTTGATTTACAAATGTTAACCTTGCTGTTATAATGTAATCTGGATTATGGAGCTTTACACTCAGTGGATGTTGACCCAGTTTGTTGAAGTAGTGCTGCACAGCTGTGAATCATGTTTTGTGGGTTGTATTTGCTCTGCTTGACTTGGCTGTATCTGTCAAACCATCACGCATTACTGCTGCAGGCCGTGTCTGAACTGCCCAGGTTCAACCAGCTCTCCATTTACATCAGTTGCAGGGCGTGTGTGTCATTTATGTTCTGGTCTTGTTCCAGGCAGCAAAACAGAAGCTGACATGCACAGACCGGATGCCCGCATATATGACAATCCTCATTACTATGTGCTTTTTGGTAAGATCACATAATTTATATGTTCTGTCATGGTGTATATTTTTAATGCAACAAACAGTAGCTTTTATATTGTAGCGGAGAGCCCTCATTTCTGCCATGTTCAGATCACATGACCAAATAAATACTACAGTATTTAATTTTGGTTGACAAATATGCCTGTAAATATGCAGTGCAAATATGCAAATACACACTGCAAATATGCAGTCTGTGTGTGTTCACTATTCCAATGTGTTCAACAACTGGATGGGATAAATGCAGAGGGCAAATTCTGAGTCACCACACTCGACCTGCTTGTCACTTCCCTGTTCTGTCAGCCAAAGAAATTAAGAAAAAAGTAACTTTTTTAATTTAAATGTGTGCCTTTTACATCTACTAGTTTACCAAAGTGTGTGTGTCGATGTGTATGTGTGCTGTGTGTGCGCGTCTCTATGTGTGCTTGGGTATGTGTCTGTGCATACTTGTGTGTGCATGTGCATGTCTCTGTGTGCATGTCTCTGTGTGCATGTCTCTGTGTGCATGTCTCTGTGTGCATGTCTCTGTGTGCATGTCTCTGTGTGCATGTCTCTGTGTGCATGTCTCTGTGTGCATGTCTCTGTGTGCACGTTTGCATGTCTCTGTGTGCACGTTTGCATGTCTCTGTGTGCACGTTTGCATGTCTCTGTGTGCACGTTTGCATGTCTCTGTGTGCACGTCTCTGTGTGTATGTGTGCCTGTCTCTGTGTGTATGTGTGCCTGTCTCTGTGTGTATGTGTGCCTGTCTCTGTGTGTATGTGTGCCTGTCTCTGTGTGTATGTGTGCCTGTCTCTGTGTGTATGTGTGCCTGTCTCTGTGTGTATGTGTGCCTGTCTCTGTGTGTATGTGTGCCTGTCTCTGTGTGCATGTGTGCCTGTCTCTGTCTGCATGTGTGCATGTCTCTGTCTGCATGTGTGCATGTCTCTGTGTGTATGTGTGCCTGTCTCTGTGTCATTGTGCCTGTCTCTGTGTGCATTGTGCCTGTCTCTGTGTGCATGTGTGCATGTCTCTGTGTGTATGTGTGCCTGTCTCTGTGTGTATGTGTGCCTGTCTCTGTGTGTATGTGTGCCTGTCTCTGTGTGTATGTGTGCCTGTCTCTGTGTGTATGTGTGCCTGTCTCTGTGTGTATGTGTGCCTGTCTCTGTGTGTATGTGTGCCTGTCTCTGTGTGCATGTGTGCCTGTCTCTGTGTGCATGTGTGCCTGTCTCTGTGTGTATGTGTGCCTGTCTCTGTGTGTATGTGTGCCTGTCTCTGTGTGCATGTGTGCCTGTCTCTGTCTGCATGTGTGCATGTCTCTGTCTGCATGTGTGCCTGTCTCTGTGTGCATGTGTGCCTGTCTCTGTGTGTATGTGTGCCTGTCTCTGTCTGCATGTGCATGTCTCTGTCTGCATGTGTGCCTGTCTCTGTGTGCATGTGTGCCTGTCTCTGTGTGCATGTGTGTCTGTCTCTGTGTGCATGTGTGCCTGTCTCTGTGTGCATGTGTGCCTGTCTCTGTGTGCATGTGTGCCTGTCTCTGTGTGTATGTGTGCCTGTCTCTGTGTGTATGTGTGCCTGTCTCTGTGTGTATGTGTGCCTGTCTCTGTGTGTATGTGTGCCTGTCTCTGTGTGTATGTGTGCCTGTCTCTGTGTGCATGTGTGCCTGTCTCTGTCTGCATGTGCGCCTGTCTCTGTGTGCATGTGTGCCTGTCTCTGTGTGCATGTGTGCCTGTCTCTGTGTGCATGTGTGCCTGTCTCTGTGTGCATGTGTGCCTGTCTCTGTGTGCATGTGTGCCTGTCTCTGTGTGCATGTGTGCCTGTCTCTGTGTGCATGTGTGCCTGTCTCTGTGTGCATGTGTGCCTGTCTCTGTGTGCATGTCTCTGTGTGCATGTGTGCCTGTCTCTGTGTGCATGTGTGCCTGTCTCTGTGTGCATGTCTCTGTCTGCATGTGCACCTGTCTCTGTGTGTATGTGCGCCTGTCTCTGTGTGTATGTGCGCCTGTCTCTGTGTGTATGTGCGCCTGTCTCTGTGTGCATGTGTGCCTGTCTCTGTGTGCATGTGTGCCTGTCTCTGTGTGCATGTGTGCCTGTCTCTGTGTGCATGTGTGCCTGTCTCTGTGTGCATGTGTGCCTGTCTCTGTGTGTATGTGTGCCTGTCTCTGTGTGCATGTGTGCCTGTCTCTGTGTGCATGTGTGCCTGTCTCTGTGTGCATGTGTGCCTGTCTCTGTGTGCATTGCCTGTCTCTGTGTGTATGTGCCTGTCTCTGTGTGTATGTCGCCTGTCTCTGTGTGCATGTGTGCCTGTCTCTGTGTCAGTGTCCTGTCTCTGTGTGTATGTGTGCCTGTCTCTGTGTGCATGTCGCCTGTCTCTGTGTGTATGTCGCCTGTCTCTGTGTGTATGTGCGCCTGTCTCTGTGTGTATTGCGCCTGTCTCTGTGTGCATGTGTGCCTGTCTCTGTGTGTATGTGTGCCTGTCTCTGTGTGTATGTGTGCCTGTCTCTGTGTGTATGTGCGCCTGTCTCTGTGTGTATGTGTGCCTGTCTCTGTGTGTATGTGTGCCTGTCTCTGTGTGTATGTGTGCCTGTCTCTGTGTGTATGTGTGCCTGTCTCTGTGTGCATGTCTCTGTGTGCATGTGCCTGTCTCTGTGTGTATGTGTGCCTGTCTCTGTGTGTATGTGTGCCTGTCTCTGTGTGTATGTGTGCCTGTCTCTGTGTGCATGTCTCTGTCTGCATGTGCCTGTCTCTGTGTGTATGTGTGCCTGTCTCTGTGTGTATGTGTGCCTGTCTCTGTGTGTGTTCTGTGCAGATCTTTGTTACCCTGGCCATCGTGTTTGGTGTGGTGCTGTATAGGATCTCTATTAAAACTGCTCTACACATGAGTTCTACAGCCTCCTTCAGAACTAACATACGAGCCACCGTTAAAACCACAGCGGCTGTCATCAACCTCATCATCATCATCATCATGGATGAGATCTATGGCGCCATCGCTCGCTGGCTCACTGTTCTCGGTATGTCAGGCGGTTGTTTTCAGGACTTTCACTTGCACTGCAAAAGCAAACGGTTTACAGTATGTTCTCAACCTGTCAGAGGTGCCAAAAACAGACAAAAGTTTTGAAGAGAGGCTGATCTTCAAGACGTTCATCTTGAAGTTTGCAAACGCGTTTACACCCATCGTGTACCTGGCGTTCTTCAGAGGCAGGTGAGAGCTTCAGCACCAGTCACCATATGTGAGTCTCCGCTTAGACAAGTTCTTGACCTTCTTCTGTCCACTGTCTCCAGGCTGATTGGACGTCCAGGCAAATATATTTATGTTCTGGGGTCTTATCGGATGGAAGAGGTACATGTCTTTTTTTAAATCTTCCTTTTTGTGTTTGTGTGTGTGTTTGGAGACCGAAAATTAGGAAACCCTGACAAAACCTCCTTTTGTGGATATTTTTGAAATGCCACCAGAAATATCATAAATAAAGGTGTGTTTTATAAAAGGTGTGTAGTAAAAATGCAGATAGTTTTCTGTTAGGGTTAGGATGTGAATTAGTTTTAGTATTGTATAGTATTATATAGAACTATATATCTTGTATAACTATAAAGTAAAATATAAAATGATAAACTGCTTGCAAACGCGAAAACAAATGCATTTTTAGTGTTTTTTTTTTATATTTGTGTGTGTGTGTGTGTGTGTATGTACTGTATACATACATATAGTACTACACACACACACATACATACATTTATAAACACAAACAAACATGTATGTTTGTATGTATGTATGTATGTGTATGGATAAATACACACACACACACACACACATATATACTAGCATACGCAAGCAAAATCCATTTTTAGCCATTTGCCATTCTCGTAGCCCATCATCTATGAAGACTAACCTAGTTACCTAAGCCCTGATGACTAACACATGTGGAGGTGTAACTGGCTGGGTTCTGTCTCTGTGTTACCTGCAGTGCGCTCATGCTGGATGTCTGATGGAGTTGTGCATACAGCTCTGTATAACCATGCTGGGAAAACAACTGATCCAGAACAACCTGTTCGAGATTGGCATTCCGTGAGTACACACACACTGCCAAGACTTTTCACCCCCAGCCATGAGAGAGGTGTGATACTCGCCTGTTCCCACTGTGTTACAGGTGTGGTCTGTACATTTCGTGACATCCCCAATTTAGGTTTAATTGTCTTTTATTGTTGTAAACAGCCATGCTGGAAAATACTTGCATGACCTTTTGCGCAATGCCTTTTTGCTTGCAAATGTTTTGTGGTGTTCCTGGGCTAATACAAATACACTGGCCATTGTAGCTGGACAATTGTCCAACCTGAGGGGACACATTAGCAGGCCCAGGTTTAACTTGCAAATTTGGTCAGATTGGCTCAAAATGTTTTAAATGTTACAAACAAATGCACAGAAGAGAACAGAGGGTTTAAAATCTATGAAAGTCTGTGGAGGTTTTTGTGGAATCTGGTCCGTGCAGATTCCATGTTGTCCTGCATATAATTACATAATAAAATGTGCATGCTTGTGTTTGTCTGATTAGCTGTAAATTACCTTTGAGTAATTTACAGGCTGAGTGCTTATTTCTGCATCTGTTTCACAGTAAACTGAAGAAACTATTTCGACAACGCAAGCTGGACAAGAAGCAGCAGGAGGAGCTGAACAAAACGCTTCAGCGTCATGAGAAGGACCACTTACTAGGGCCCTTCGTCGGACTCAACCCAGAGTATATGGAAATGAGTGAGTCACTCACCCACGCACACGTACAGATGCATAAACGTTTGTTTGTGTTCTCTTCTGCTGGCTCTGTCCTCTGCAGTCCTGAACATGACTTCATTAAAACATCTGTTGTAATTACAATCTCCTGTTATGAATAATTAAATTCTTACACTGCTCATTCGCACTAATTGAAATGCCTAAACCCAATTGGACAGGTTCATTCCTCACTCCTGCTGCTTAAAGCAGTATTATTGGTGGTTAATCCAAACCCCAGACAGTGTGCATGGTAAAGGGGTGAATGCACTGTTGTGTGTATGGAGTTTGGCCCCTCCTCTGGCCTCTGGCCCTTTTTCTGTTCCCTCCTCATCTGCGCTGCAGCGTGGGCTGGTTTTCTGCTAACACAGATGCATTATGGGTCCAAAGGGGGATGGCCAAGCAGCGTGAGATTATGAGCTTTAGTTCTGGCCTGCATTCATTAATAACATGCCGCCCCCTCATCTATCCATCCTTCCATCTTCCCCTCCATCTCTCTGTCTCTCGCTCTCTCCATCCGTTCCTCTTCTGTCCTCCTCTGAGCCTGGTCATTTTAATACTCCTGAGCAGAGACTGCAAATAAATGATTGCTCAGTTAACTGTAAACTGTCTGGCGTTCATCAGCCTCCTAAATATGAACCTGTTATTAGTAAGAATGGGTATTGATGTCATTTTTAAAATAATAACACACTGCGTGGTCAAGATTTTAAATTAAATCATATAATCTTTAATTTTGTCAATAAAACTGCTTTGAACTGTTTTGAAAACTGCAAAAAATGTTTTTTTTACTATAAAATTAAGAAAAAGGACAGTTCATGTTCGGAACAAAACCTCTTGCAAGTGTTGTCTTCTGAGTACAGAATCTTCTGTTCCTGAGACCTTAAACTGATAACACTTGAAATATCACTATACAGAATATAGAATACAAGAGGACAACACGAGAAATGATCACAGGAGTATTGCTTATGACACAATCCTGGAGATTTACTTAATTACAGTTTTGATTTTAACATGTTAAATGAAAAAGAAGTTCCACATTGTGACGTATTTCTAAGCGAAACAGGTTATTAAACAAGACAATTAAACAATTATTTTGTCCATCAGTTGATTGTGAAATTCTGTTTGGCACACAATAGCAGAGGAGTCACATCGCAGAAAAAGAAAATAATATTTAGATTATGAGGTCAAGGGAAAGTGCATCAATGAACTCACAATTAAACATTTTGATTTCATGACACCATAAGAACAGCTTTCTCAGGATGTGATTTATTTCACTGTTTATCAGCATTGTTTTCCATATGGCTGTGAACTGTGCTTCAGAAGACACTTCTATGGAAGTTTCACTGTTGTTTTTTCTTATCTAGTCATCCAGTTTGGGATGGTGACCTTGTTTGTAGCCTCTTTTCCACTGGCTCCTCTGTTTGCTCTTCTGAATAACATTATCGAGATCCGTCTGGATGCCAAGAAGTTTGTCACCGAGCTGAGAAGACCGATTGCTGTGAGGGCCAAAGACATTGGTCGGTATCTGCACACCTATTTTCACCTCATTTCCTCATTTTCATTCTCATTATTGAAACTGAATTGTAATGTAGACCCAACCACATATGCGATTGTACAACTGTGTAAATGGAGTGACAATCATTTACATTTAAGTATTTGTCAGATGCTTTAATCCAAAGCGATTTACAGTGCATTCAAGGTAAATTTTTTTATCAGTATGTGTGGGAATTGAACCCAGAACCTTTGCACTGCTGACACAATGCTCTACCAGTTAAGCTACAGGAACACTCACCAGTCAGTGTTTAGTAGTGTGACAACATGCCCCAGGTCAACATGTTTATGTATTTGCATTTTTTTTCTTGGCTCTAAGAAATAGTCTGGCTCAAGTAAACATGTGACTAGGTTTAGTGTCGTCCTCTAACTATCCTGCATGAGGTGTTGCTGGATGCTGCAGTTTTGATGGAAATAGACTGTAATGCATGTTTGCTTTGTAATGCACTGACCGTGTCAGACCGCAACACAACAAGTATTTTCTCAAACAACAGCAGTTGTGCTGCACATGATTATAATGAGAAATAGTGTTCAGTGTAATGAGCTGATAATAATGAGTGTAAATACACTCATTGACTGGTGGCTGTTGTGTAACAGTCATTTATCACCATCTAGTGGCTGTACCGAATCTATAACTGATGCCCGCTGTTTTTCCTGCTCATAATGTATTTCAAATCAAAACCCAAAACAAATTAGAAATGTTTTACTTCAAAATATTTAAGACATGTTTTGCATTGTGACATTGTTTATGACACTTACTGTAAGCAAGCAACACATTGTATTATGGTACTTTATATTTTCTTTATGCAAAATATTACTTACTAATTTAATCTTTTGGTTTTGTGGTAACAGAACAGTGTTTAAGTCTTTATTTGTATAGTTATATTTCTTAAAGAAATGAGTTGCCTCTTGTGTAATTTGTGTGTTTGTGTCTTTAAGGAATCTGGTACAATCTTCTCAGAGGACTCAGTAAAGTGGCCGTCATCGTTAATGTAGGTTTTCACTCTCATGCATGATAGAAAGATCTAACTGTGCTGTATCTTCCATCTGCAAAGCACAATAAAATCAGAGCTTTCAGTCAGGCTTTAAAAGCAAGTCATAATCTTTGACACAAAACTTACCCTGCACTGCTTGTGCTGTTGACATAAATGATACTTAATGTTGTTTTGTTAAGAGCTGTGCTATTCGTTTTCAAAGCCTGCTGGACGATTAAACAGGCGGTTGAAGGAGGGATCTACGTCATACTGTATGTACGGTATCAGAGTGAGAGTTTTGTGAGAGTTAATGCTGCTGTCATTCCACAGGCATTTGTAATCGCATTTACTTCGGACTTTATTCCGCGTCTGGTTTATCAGTACATGTACAGTCCAGATGGGACTCTCCACGGTTTTGTTAACCACACCCTTTCCTATTTCAATGTAAGTCACTTGCAGCCCGGCACTGAACCCCTGGAGCCACTCAACCTGGGATACAAAGTAGAAATTTGCAGGTACTGGAATCTGTTTTGTTTACAACCAAAAGTGTGTTTTGTAATTTGCATGTATAATCTTAATAAATAAGGTTTGTTCATATATACTGTATTCATGTTATTGTTATAGATACAAAGATTACAGGGACCCTCCCTGGTCTGACACACCATATGAATTTTCAAGAGAATTCTGGGCCGTTCTGGCGGCCCGGTTTGCGTTTGTCATTGTGTTTCAGGTTTGTCACAAGCAACTCATAAAACACCAAATTATGTAATTAAAGCTTTTTGCATTGATGATTAAATCTTACAAAAGCCTTGGTTACCTTTTACCTTAAAGCTGCAATCTCAACATTTTTGGCTTAAAAAGAAACAAACATCAGTTGTTGAGCAAGTTCATAAATGATTAGTGTAAATGATTAGTTAAAACACTCCTTACCCTGATTAAGTTTATAATGATGAATTATAATTTGAGATGTCAGGTCCTAAAGTTGAGGAAAATGTCAGTTTAACTTGTTACTTCACGTCCATAAACAGACATGGGTGCTGGAATGGTGCAGCGTTTGTAGCCTGTTCTTACAGCAGTTGTTTAGATTTGGTGGAGATGAATTTGGCAGAGATGGCAGAAAAGAGGCAAAAGTTATGGACTACAGCTTTAAAACACCTTAATAAATATTTTTGTATTATAACAATTACTTACTTATTATGAAAATAATTTCACAATATAATGAGCTATTGGTCAAGTAATTTCCTTGCCATGCTTATTAGAAATATGTTATTAACATTTAGGAGTGATATATGCCCTGCACGTTTTTCATGACCTTCAGCATGTTGTAATTAGTATTGATTCTCGTTTCTCTGTGCAGAACTTGGTGATGCTGATGAGTGACTTTGTGGACTGGCTAATCCCGGACATTCCCAAAGACATTAGTGTTCAAATCCACAAGGAGAGGAACCTCATAGTGGAGCTGTTCATGAAGGAAAAACAGAGCAAGGGGAAGTTCAGCACTGATCCAAGCCCTCAGCCGCTTCGCTCGCGTCCCAGCTCTCAGGCATAGTCCAGCATCACTGAGAGGAGCAGGAACACTGTCCAGCCAAGAGCCCGTTTTAAACTCCAGTCGGTTCCGGTGACCCGGTCGAATGTTGCCTGGCAAAACGGACAGGCTGCAGACCTCACAGGAGGGCCGCAGCTCCCCCTAGAGGACAAATGTTTATTCAAGGACTGCTGTCTCACTAAACAGACTGCAGTCCAATACCCAAAAGAATGTTTTCCTTTGTCTGTTACTGAATTTAACGCAGGATTTTTCATTTAGTGATATGCAGTTTCTGCAGGTAGGGTTATCTGGAACAAGAGCTCTTCGGTTTGTGTTGTTTTCTGTCTGAATAATGTAGTTTTCGTGATTCATGCGATGCTTCGGCTGCTGAGCGTTTTATTTAAAACAGTGCTTTTATATTGAATTTTAACAATAGTTAAGTATGTTTTTTGGGACCGATAGTACAATAGAAACATTGATTTAACTTTTAATGCTTTTTTAATATTCATATTAGACAGTTCATTCAGGATCATGTTAGTAAAGTGATATACAGTGATTCAAACAAAGAGATCTGTTTTCCTGTTTGGATACTGAAAGTGGTTCTTTATATCATAGTTAGACTCTGTAAGGTACTTAAACACTACAGTCCTCTCTTTTAGTCTAGTGTGGAACGTTTGATTGTGTTTTCCACTGAGGATAGAGACTTGTTTTTAGGACATGAAGTGCTTGCTTTTTAGGCCGTGAGCTAAAAATGCTGAGACAAGTACCCTGTATATAATCCTACAATGTTTAAGAGGCCTCAATATTAATGGAAATATGTTTATGCATTTATTGTTAATGCATTTATTAGTACTGTATCATTATCAACAAACTGTTGTCTCTAGATTCCAGCCCGGCTGAATGTTTCCTCTCTTCTTTTGAATAATGACTTTGAACAAACCTTGATATTTTGAACGTGATATTTTATGGGTGAGCTATGTTGCATGTGTCTTCCATTCAAAAATATTGAAATATTGTCTCTGGAAGCTTGCTAGGTAGGGAAACTGTTTCTAATCCAGATGTAATATACAGTATGTCTCAGAACTGAATTCATATTTTATGCTTGGGGGAAAAACTTGTAGTTTTTTTAAAACTTTATTATTAATCAGAGGGTTGTATGTCCAGATAGGCCCTTGTTTTATATTTGGCAAAAATACAGTGTAATCCGAGTTTAGGACTGTTACATCTCCCACATAAAACTGTTTAAAATACGAAACCTTTAAATGTTTTTGTCATAAATGTAAGAAGTCGTCATAGTTTTAATGTGCTTACAGGGGTTATGACTGCTTTTGCTTTCCAATTGTTTATAAAATAATAAATATGTCACATATATTCCATATTGTATGTAGACATTTTTAACACATTTTACAGCATGTTGCTTGAAAGGAAAAGTCACTTCAGAGAGGCTAGCAATAGAAAACCTCCCTTCAGAGCCTCTCCAAAGCCACACCGCCTCCATGAGTGCATGCAAACACAAGCAAACACAAACATCTGATTATTGTGTTATTATTGCATCCTATTACTGTGTTCGGACCGAATGCAATGATTGCACCAACATTTCATGGTTTATGGGGTATTTATAAGTGTTTATTTGGACCACTTGGTGTTTGGTGATCAGGATGTGAAGAGACTTCCAACTTGCACAACAAAAAATGTTCGTGGAAAACGAAGTTGTGGCTGAAAGTCAAGAAAGCGACGGGAGGAGCAAGTGCAACCGGAAGTCGTGAAGTTCAGCGTCCTGGAAATCGTCGAGAAAATGATTTTAAAGCACTTAAAAATACGCAAGCAGAGATAATATTCAACCTAGAGAGACAAGCAGCCTGCGGCCCTTCAGCTCGAGTCGAGACGTGCACGGCGCAGGACGCGGGAGCGCGGAGGCGCGTCCTGATCGAGAGCGCGCGGGCGTTTAAAGCGAAAGCGGGTGTGCAGCGGCGCGGGTGTCACACGCCGTCATGGATAAGAGAAGATTCAGAGGCTTGTTATTAACCATATCCGACCAGCTGGACGACGACGCGCTGCACAGCCTGAAGTTTCTGTGTAAAGAAGACATCGGGAAGAAGAAGCTGGAGAAAGTCACCAAGGGCATCGAGCTGTTCGAGTGCCTGATTGAAAGAGCTCAACTCGGGCCTGATAACACGGAGCTCCTGCGCAAACTTCTCGAGAAGGTCGGGCGGGTGGAGCTGCTGGAGAACATTGACAGCTATGAGACGGGATCGTCCGGAGCTCCTGCGAAGGTGCTGGACCCGATCGAGCAAGGTAACCGCCGGGGGTCCGAGTTCAGGGTCTGATGAGCTCACAGCCCGTCTGATTTCACACGGTTTGGTTCAGATGTTTGTTTTGAAGGGCCGCTTCCGGCTTTAACGCGCGTGTTATGCGTTCGTCTGTCTGCGCCTGCACGGACTGCGCAGACGCTTCAGCCGTGTGAAGAATAAAACCCTTAAACTGAAACAAACCCGCGTTAAACGCTCCTACACCGAGCGAGCGGCGTCGCGTCGCGTCGCGTTTCAGCAGTAAGAGACGCGCTGTTTCTGGTCACGTGATCGTTTCTAAGCTCGAGCTGTCAACACTCCGGAGTTCCTCCTGCTTCAAGTCCCAACACGAACCAACACGAACCATCACGAACCAACAGGAACCAACACGAACCATCACGAACCATCATGATGATCTGCTGGTTCAGACTCACTAATATTGTTTAACGAAACCCTTGGTTTTACTATAGTAAAAGTGCAGTAACCACGGATTGAGGCGCATTGATTCTCATTGATAGAACTATAATTTCAATACCGTGGTAAAACCATTTGGTTATCAGGGTTTAGCTACAGTAACCTTTATTTTTTGGCTGTTTTAAGCTGTGGTGAAACGGTGGGTAGTGAAAAGCATGGTTCATTTGTGGTTATCAGGGTTTGACTATAGTAACCATGTTTTTGGTGTGAACTGTAGGTAAACTGTGGTTCATTTTCTTAAGGGGAAATAAAGTGTATAGGTGACATGCCTGTTTGATATCAGAGCAACATGTCACTGTTTAAAGCTGCAGTCCGTCACTTTTTGGTTCAATAGTTGAGCAAGTACGACAGATCAACACAATCTCCTTCACTTACCCTGATTCACAACTATACATTTATGATAATGATTTAAATTTTCTGCTGCTATATCACATTTCCAGGTACTGCAGATGAAAAGTTTTAATGTAAACGATGAATGCTATAAAGTAATAACCTCCTTAAGCAACTTGCCATTTTAGGTCTCAAAGAGAAAGTGCAGTAGAGAGGCAAAAGTTATGGACTGCAGCTTTAGAGAAGTTCAGCTGAATGTATCAAATTTATAAAGTTTGTCTCTTTTTTTCTTCCCGTTAGAGAAAATAAATATTGCATCCGATGTGCTTGTCGATCACCTGGGAAGAAATTGGAAGAAAGTTGGAAGAAAACTTGGACTGAACGACACCAGACTGGACAGCCTAGAATGCGAACACAGTCGTGACCTAGAGGAGCTGGTGAGAGAGCTGGTGAAAGTGTGGCTAAAGATACAGAAGGAGAACGCCACGGTGGAGACACTCATTAAAGCTCTGCGTGACTGCAAACAAAACTATACCGCTGATCTCATAGAGAAAAATATCCAGGAAACATATTTCAAATGACTCTGTCATTTTAGAAGTTGTATTATAAAAGAACAGCCCTACAGGAAGTGAGTTTGGGTAGTAATGTGAATTTCACTTTAAAAATGCAAATTATGGCCTGTTTACACATTTTCATGAATTATGCACAGCCCTGGTGAATATTTGATAAAACAAATTTATTTGATAATATTTTATATTTTTGATTATATTGCAAAAGATGAAATATTTTGAAATGTGTCATTTCTGTCATTCCTTGTATGAGCACATGCTGTTGTGATTTTGTTTTGAGTGACGTGTCAAGGTTTGTCATGTGACCCTAAAATTATGAATAAAGGGATTTTTGTTTTTACAGTTAAATGATGTAACAGCAGTTTAACAAACTTTCCAGTACAGCGTATAATGTGACAGTAACAACATCTCTGGAACATTTTACACAGGCTGTCCTCTGTAGGCATTTGAAGTTTGTGTGGGATTTCATGAACCTTTTGTGTGTTGATGCAACTTGTTAATATAATACAATGTTTAGTCTTTTTGCCGTCTAAACTTAAACAAAATATGCGAGTTGAAATGTCTTTAGCGGTATAAAAAGGAAAAGTTCAGGGCGGTTCAGTCATGTGATAAATGTCTCACAAATGTGTGATCAACAGGTTTAAGCAGGAACTCAGCAGACGTGTCTTCTCAAAGACTGCGGAACAATTCCTGGAGATTTTGTGTGTTTACGTTGTGTGATTCATCTCTCTGTTTTGTCCCACCCACATTCCATCAGCTTTATCATTGCAACACACTGAATGTTTCAGTCTGACCAGCTCTGTGTTCAGGCAGATAAAGCTGATGGTTATATTTTCTGACTGGTTATTCAACCTGTCTGATGATTGTTTCGTGTGGTCTACATTATCATTAACTGCTCATATATGTTGTGAAACGCAATATCTGTCATGATGTTTTTTCAGGGTAAAGTGCATTTTAAACACTTGAATCTAAGTCAGATCAGCGATGTATCTTTTGCACAGGTGGAAAAAAAGATTCTGTCAGATAACCACACCTGTATTTGAATTGTACTTTAGTTCAACACTAAAGCCATGTGACGCTCAAATACTCTGTGTGTCAGACACATTACTCATTCACCGACACAAACACACTCACGCGTTTGTCAATGTGATCCAGAAACAAATCATTTTCCTCTGTTTATTTTTTAGGTTGTGAATTTCAGTCACTTGTGTGCTAATGACGAGAATTACTAAGTATATATTAGTAATGTGATGGTCAACGCTTGTAGTTTTCACAATGTTTAGTCACCTTTCAGTTCATTCCTTATGTTGTCATGAAACATAATACTTGCATAATAATGAACGTGGATTCGACTAATAATGTTATATTTCACTTTCACAATAACTCAGACCTTAACAGAAAAAAAATCAATTTAAAAACAAACCAATTGTATTGATTATGAAAAAGTTTAATTTAACATTGAATGAATTCAAAATGTTATACAACCAAGGACAATTAAATTGATGCCATAATGAAGTGGCAGAACTTGCCTCATTTGGATGTTTGAATTATATATCCAGTAATAACAGTTGTGCTGACGGCCTCAAACTAAAACCCAGAAACCCACCATCCAAACAAATTCATACAACTCGTAAAAGTATCATTTCAAACATGTCATTCAAAACACTTTCAATAGAAAAGCTCTCGTTTAACAAAACCGTAAACAGAAGCCATATGAAACACTCTTAAACGGGCCCAGCTAAACCAAATCTAACTAGCTAAACCACAGTCTTGGCTGAAAATATGCTACAAAACATGCCCACTATATGAAGAATCTCGTCTCGTTCATGTGTTTATTTTTTACATTGATTAGTATTGGCGGTTACAGTAGTTCTGTGTAAAAGTCAAGTTCACAGTGGGGTACTGGAGGCAGATGAAGTGGCAACAGAAACTCAGGGGCTTTTGCTCTCTGTTGATACTTCACTCCATTTGACACAAAGAAACATTTGCTGCTCTCCAAATAAAAACAAAAACAGAAAGTAAAAATTCCACTGCTCAGAGTTTAGAATTCCCTTCTTAGAATTCCGTTTCTTAACAGGATTCCAAACAGGTGATTAAGATGGATATTATAAATCCACATATCTCTGTGAAAAATAAAGGTAAATATGAAACACAGGAACATTATGTATATTGTATAACCATCATTACATCTGAACTACAGAAAGAAAATCATCCATGCTCGATTTAGTGTAACTACAACAGCCTAACAAATTACACAAAATATATGAACACACTAATACGCTTCATCATCTGCAAAACCTGAATAAAAAGTCAGCACGCATTCTATCGAATACTTGAAATGATTTCTGATATATGTGAAATACTAAATATCATGAAGACCGAATGATGAAAGGTCATAGTGTGCCGACCTTCTAAAACAAATCCTGCCGTAGCAAGTCTCTGTTTTTGTGAACAAAATGATCATCACATATTTTGGAAGGAAAATAAAATGTCCACTTGACTGTGATATCACACTAATACAGCTGTTACAAATGTCTGTGGCATTAACAAAGGCACTGGTGTGTCATGAAGCCAAATGGACAAAAGGAAACAAATTTTCTTAAAGTTCTCTAGTGTGTCAGAAAAAAACAACAACACAAAGACAAGACTGAACTGTGTGTTCCTGTTTGATGCTCATGTATCATGGCATCGTCCATCATGCGGCTGTGAGAGATGTCGGCATGTCATGTCCCACAGTTCAGTGTATGACAATCTTCGGGCTAACACACAGAAGGTGAAGGTGTCACTGAGGGCCGGGCAGTTATCATGACTCGATGACTTGGACGTAGTTAGCAGGGTACAGGCCCACCTCCCCATTCTCCAGCTGCCCTTTACACCAGCCCTGCTCGTCTTCCTCACCGAGCTTTATCAGCTCTTCTCCTGCAGGACACACACATACACATCATCATACCAGCTTTTCCTGTCCATGTAACAGATCTGTTAACACTCAGCTTGGTTTATACTTGTGTTCTCGCAAGGGCAAAGGATCTTGCAGTCTTCTGACTTTGTAAAAAGTTTTTCAGTTAACAAAAATTGGGATGCATGCGCTACAAGCTCAGCACTGATGCTGGTTTCGGTGAGCACATCCTTGAGTCTGCGCAAATGTGACGAACATGCATGTTAAAACTAAACATGTTACAATTAAAGATAAAAAAACATCCCATCGTGTGCCATTAGATCAAGCGTCAAAAAGCTTGTGCTTTAATTTCATTACCGCTGACAGTTTTTCAGATCTTGCTGGTTATTTTAACACCAGTGCTCAGATAAAAGCCACGTGGAAACGCATAGCCTGGCCACCAGAGGTCACATGTGGCATAACTCACTGTCATCACTGGTGTTAGTGCAGCTGACTGACACAAGAATACTGTAATCCTCTACGAAAGACATTATTTATAATATATATAAATATAAATACAATGAAATACAGAAATATAATTGATTCTCACACCAAACACACAACAACACTAAACACTTTGTGGTTTCTGCTTTCACAGTAACTTAAGTTCCACAATCCTTCACCCATTTTGTTCTGTTTGTTATTACCTGCTACAGTTCAGTTCACATTTAATGTTACAGTCCTTACTGAACCGTTTCCTGTGTGCAGAATCACTAATCTAGTGAACAGACCAAGAATACTAGCCTAGAGTAAGAGCTGTCACTTTGATTGGCTGGATCGAACCCCCTGCAGCCAATCAGAGGCAAGGACACACTGTTCTTATTGATGGCTGTTTAGTGAATCATCAGCTGATTATCAGCTGATCATCGTCAATAATAAATGATTCATTACAGACTCCAGATAATGAATATGATAGCGGCTGATATTTTCTCTGAAACTAAAAAGCATCAGAATTAAATATACATGCAAGTGGTTTGTCCCATTTTTCACTGGACACAAACATTTTATTTGTTACAATCGTCATATAAAGTTGTTGAAATTCATATCAGCTCAGCCCGCATTTTATTTTGCGGCCTCCATTAAAAATAGCACAACAAAACACAGCCATAATGATTCAAATACTGAACCATGAAGCACCAGTTCAAACGGGCAGCTGTGTGTTCATGTCAGTTCAGCTGGTGCTATTACAGTCAGTTATTCAGGACTGAACATGCCGTCCTAAACAGGAAACTACAAAAACAGGCTAATCTTAAAGGGTTAGATCACCTTAAAATGAAAATTTGTCCATCATTTACTCATCCTTATGTCATTCCAAAAAGAAGATATTTTAAAAAGAAGAGGAAAAAAGTGCACAAAAGAAGATTTTTGAAGAACACAAAAAGATTTTTGAAGTATGTTGGTAACCAAACAAAATGACACAAAAATGGTGCCAGTGGCACCCATTGACTTCCATTGTATGAACACAAAACCACTTTTCTCAAAATATCTTCTTTTGTCACGCAGGTCTGGAATGACATGAGGGTGAGTAAATGACGGAAATGTTTTAATTTTTGGGTGAATTATCCTTTTAACAATAATAATCTTTCCAAAGAAAGAGAGTTTTATGAGTTTAAACATTTCAATCAAGACTTGCATACAGTATTGACACCGTCTGATATCAAACTGAAGTCAAACTGTTTGTTGTTTATTGACTCAAAGCTAAAGATCAGTTTGGAATAAACCCATAAAACGTGTCCTTAGCCGTGTAGTTTTCACACTTTAACACACATGCACACACTCATTAACCTCAGTACACTCTATCCATTTCTCTTTACAGTTAATGCAGTCATAGAAAACTGCACTAGCCTCCTCAAACAGACTTTGTAAGAGAGAAGGACGAGCACTGAGCTTAGACTCAGCCAGCTGTATGTGTGATATTAATAAGCATTAGTAGGATTAATACCTGCTTTAAAGCTCAACTCATCAGACTCCTGCCCTGTGTAATCATACAGCGCTCGGACTCGAACCCCCACTACCTTCTCCTCCTCCTCCTCCTCCATCCCATTGGCTGCAATGTATTTTTTGGGGCTCTCCTCATCAGACCAGTCAGAGGAATCGTCCTTACCAGCCCTGTCAGAAGAGGAGAGGAATTAAAACAACAAAATCATTCACCAAGAATCAGATGAACTGAAGATGCAAAATCAAGCAGATGATCAATCTGTGATGATTGGTCCTGTTAATCAGAGAAAATTTCAACATCCCTCAGTTATTAACAATAAATACGTTTACAGAAATGCAGGTCTGTGAGGCCAAGAATTCTAGAGAAGTTTAAAAGCAAAATGTAAAGATTTCTTTTATATTAAAGTATATTTAGTACAAAATATTCCAGCACATTGCCTTGCCCCATAGACTTGTTGTGCACACTGTGATTATTTGATTTTTTTAAATACATTTCAATCAGGTAATTGACAAAATGTCACTGTGATACTGTAGATACTGTGGATAGAGTGTCTCACACTGAACCAAACTTCACATTCTTTCACAATCTTCTCAAACAAACAAAAACATTCACAGTGGAATCTACAAAGACGGCAATATGAAAGTGAGTAAAACTTTGTGCTTTCTGCTCTCAACAGTGTTTAATCTGTCCATCAAAACTGACATTCACAACTGTCACAACAGACAGCAGCAAAAGTTAAAAATGTTGATAACTGCTACTCAAGACATTTATTTATTTTTGATTATTTTCATTAATTGCACAATGCTAATAAGACCGTGTTATGAAACCCAGTGAGCTGTTTTTCCATCTACTGTCCACAGACTGAAACTCATCTGTCTGCCATTTTTAATCACTAAAAATTCACCGTTTAGTATGTTTAAGCAATCTAGTTTGAGGTCACAGGAGGTGTCCCCATAATCCAGTTTACACTGTTATACACGTCATTACACACATTTGTGTCCTCGTAAACCACACACACACACGCGCGCACGCACGCACAGTGAGTGCTGACTGAGCAGGTTCAGTACTAATTGGTGCACTTGGACAAACAACAGTAGGTGAATCCCTCAGAGAAGCATAATTAAAAACAACAACAATAAAAATGATGAGAAACAAAAACAATTATAGTTCTAAAACACAACACTGTTTTAACTGTATCTGTTAGTCAAGGTAGTCATTCATTTAACCTGAAATACTGATTTTGAAATAAAAACTATACTAAAATGAGAGGCAAAAGTTACGGATTGCAGCTTCAAAGAGCAAAATTAAATGAGCTTATATTTGGTCATTTTGAGATCATCAGCAATCTTTTAAAACAGCTTCCAAATGACTGAATAACATTTTCTGACATTGAAGCACTTTCTATTTTAATATGCAGAAAGTAAGCAAGCTGCAGTAAGTAAACTATTCTTAGGTTTATAAGAAACACTGTCTCTCTGTAGCAATGACATGTTTGAACACTGGCTCAACACTGGCTCAACACTGGCTCAACACTGGCTCAACACTGGCTCAACACTGGCTCAACACTGGCTCAACACTGGCTCAACACTGGCTCAACACTGGCTCAACACTGGCTCAACACTGGCTCATGGACAGGGAGTCATTTTTGTGTCATTTTGCTAGTTTTTGAATAATTACACCCCTTAAATTGCATCAATTATACAGTATGTTGCCACTGAGCTCCCTGCTCTCTAGATATCAGTATCAACACAGCTCTGTAGTCTGACAAACTGTGACAAATCAACTACAAAATTTCATATTACACCTCGATTCTAGATGATTATTCAGCATGTCACATTCAAGACTAGACAGTGTCAATGTTTCTTAGACTAAAGAAACATTCTGAAGCTACATCTTCAAGCTGAACAGACAACTGCTGCAGAAAAAACATCTGTAAGATTCTTTCTTTATGAATGTGTGTGGGTCACATGTACCGGGTCATTTCCTGTGGGGTCTGATGCAGTTCATCTCCTGCTGAGACAATATTAGTCAATGTGACCACGTCATCAGAATGACTGTTTCTGTCCTTTCGACTGATGGATCGGGTCGCCTCTGGTGTCCACTCCTGAAAATAAACAGTACACAGCAGATGAAAATACATACAGTTTTACTGAACGGTTTATAAATTAAACTCATGTTCTTAAGTTCTGGCACTATACATTCATTTATTAGTGAGTCAAACAGTGTGACTATGACATAACAGTGCTTAAATATTTGAGTCACATGCTAGGCCATCATCCAGTCAGCACTGTGCATAAACACAGAGAGAGAGACTGTGTGTATTTATTTTCTACAAAGGGCTCGAGTGTGCTGGCAGAAGGAGGGTGATTTCAGAAGATTCCTCCAGAGGTGTCACTTACCTCAGCAAACCCGAGTGAAAGCTGTTCTGTTCTCACTAACTCTGTGACTGCTGTTCACTGCCCTCTCACTGCTGCTCGACTGACCATTCTCTCACTCACGCACACCAATTCCACAACACATCTGTACACACTCATATGTACAAACCTAGAGGGTGCTCATTTTCATAGACACTGCTGTATGCTGTGTGTTTGTGTTGTGTGTGTTTTTGTTGTGCAGAGGACTGGGAGAGCATGCAGGAGGGATCTGCCATTAGGGAGAGATCCGACATTCCAGAACCCACTCGTGTGCTGTGCAAAGACAACAACTCATTCACACTCTGCCCATTTGAAATTCACCCCCACTGGTGCCTGGGCCCAAAATGGCTCTCTAGCTCCAGAAAACTGTTTGAGCCTGTAAATGTCACATCTTTTTCTGGGCAAATGTAAACAGTGAAGTTTAGCGTCTTTTTTGCATCTGGTAAACATTTCTGATACTTTCCTTCTATTCTGGGATGTAGCAAACATCACAAACCCAACAGCATTTGGCAGAGCAGTATCTTACCGTACCTCAAACTGTGGCCAGTTCATGCTCATTCCGGGCCCGTGGGTGTTTCTCCACCACCTGAGGTCCTCCGTGTCGTTGGCTGCGCCAATCGTCTGCCCGAGGTCTCGGTACAGAGCTCGGAATCTGCACAGGGATTTTCCACAGTCTCTGTTAGAACAGGTTTCATTCATGCACTGCCACACTCAACACAAGGAAGTACAAGAAACAAAAATAAAACCCATAACAACAGGCATTATTTTAATAATTAGCTGTGTAACCTGTAAAAAAAAGAGCTGAAATGCAGGTAAAACACACACTACAACAGAAATTAACCCTCCAATTATGTGGTCTTTGCGTAAAAAGACATGTGCGGTTACTTTGAAAAAAACGACTTATGCCTGATGATCAGACGATTTATGCCTGACAATCAGATGATATCAGACGATTTATGCCCGATGGACAATAAAATGGTCCCAAAATCTGACTTACAAAGGACATGCCAATGGCCAGAATGTCACAGACACTTGGGGTCAGAAAGGTACAACTGAGAAACAACCCCATGATATTCTAGCAACGCTGCAGTGACCTTTGCATAATCACTACTTACATTTTGACTAGAAAATGTTGAAAACACTAGTTTCACAATCACTGATAACCAAACAGAAGTACTCTGGAAACACAAAGAATGAGGGAGGGATAAAGTAAACACTCCAGTACAGTTCCTGTACACGAAACTAAACTATATGATTAACACACACTCAGCAACAGCCCTGCAATTACTGCTCTGTTCATCAAAACTGCAGAGACAGGTCTGTAAGCTGGTGTTGTGTTGACGCTGATAGAGTTATCAAGTACGATAGGAGAGATTTGTTCATTGAAAAACTATAAAATAAGTTGCTGACTGGTTAATACTCAACCACATGCTCAGAATTCCTTATTGAGCAAACATAACGATACCAAAGAGCATGGAAAAACAAATAAGAGCTTATTAATGGTTAACATTCTTCTTAAGTCACAGTTTTTAGCTAGGAGATATAAATGACCAGGAACTCTTCCAAGAGCCGGATTTAAAGCACACTACATAAATCAGCAGCTGAACTTCAGTAAAGTTTAAGACATGCTCTTCATTTCTCAGTGTCACTGCACAAGCTCACACTTGTGGACACTTGTGCCCATCAGTCTCTCAGTGGCTCTGCTCCAAACTCTTCATATTTGCCTACTTAGGAAGCATTCTAGGGATTTACCCCTTGTCCACTGTAATGGTGCTGTTCTCATGCTGGAGCACTGACCTGGGCCAAACAATGGGTCACATGCTGCCTTAGGACAGTGTTATTTAGCCAGGGGTCCGGGGCCCACTAGGGGCCCAGCTAACAGGGAACGTTCTCTAAAAGTTCTCTCAAAGTTATCAAAAAATGTTCTTTTTAAATGTCAAGAATGTTATTCCTAAGTTGTTAACATTACAGAATAAAAGTTAATAGAACGTCTAAAAGGACATTCCAAACATTCCTAGAACATTCAAAATAACATTTTGTTGCTTAATAAAAACATTCTTACAACCTAAAATTGTTAGCTGGGGGCCTCAAAACTTCCAAGGGGTCCTTAAGATTACATAAAATAATTTACAATAAGAGAAACAATCATTAATAACAACTAAACATACTTAACGTTTGGATATTTTTTCAGTTATGTCAAACTCTTTAACTTTTTACTGGATATAAATTGAGGGGCTTCAAATATTGCTGTGGAAAATGGGGGGGATTTTTGCAGCCAAAAAGTCTGAGATCCACAGTGTTAGAAGATAGATGTCTACAGTATGCAGACAGTGAACAGTGACACACTAACCGCTCAGTGCTGGAGAGGTCCAGGTGCTGGTGCATCTCCTGCATCACGTCTTTAAAGAACTGCAGCCTCTTCTTCTCTGCTTCCTGGGTGATTTCAAACACCTGTTCCATGTCCTCCATGTAGCGAGGGTTACAGCGATTGAGTTCATCCAGAGCTCTCTCATAACGCTCTTTAGCCTGACAGAGAACAGCCCAAACATAAGCAGCAGGTCAGAGGACAGGGTCATGGGAGAGGTCTGAAAGATCACTTCCAAACATCATCAATTCCCTTCTGACTCTTAGTTCACTTAATAGACAGACACAGATTTGATTAGCTGGTGCACAACATGTCTTCTTGTAAAGTTCTAATGCTCTATACAGTCTCTTCATAAATAAAAGGCCATACAAACACACTGCATGCAAAATTATAAAAGATTTAGCTGTAATATTGTTTGAAATACATCATTTTTGGGTAGGTGGAGGGATGGATGGGTAAGCAGACAGACAGACAGACAGATCACATCACGTCACATTGCATGTCAGTTTCTCATGTGCATATTTACATGGAGCTGCACCAGCCATTCCACTTCACTCATTTGCAAACCACTTTGAATATGTTTAAATTAAACATACATCATATTTCCCAATATAAATCCTTATATGAATCTAAATATGTGAAATTCCTTTTAAAGAACTACAATTCTGTGATGTTTTTCTTTATAAAAAGACAAACACCCTATCCATAAAGTGCAGTTTAGTCAATTAAACGACACATTCGAAACATAGTAGTTCACACCCATAAGTTAGCGCTGCCTCAGCTTTACTGCTGGCACGGGCAACACAAGCAGGTCTAGTCTTGCATTACACTTGAAAGAACGAACTTTGGTGAACAATGTCACACACGTGAAACCTTCCATTCATTAAGTACTGAATCACTCCCATTCAAAATCAAGATTTCCAAACTACATGATAACTTCACGAGTGGACAGATCTGTGTGTGTTTTCCACTCGTGGTACCTTCTCAGCCTCTTGGGTGCATTTCTCCACACGTTCTGTGAATTTGCGGATCTCCTCTGGGGATTTGGTGGGATCGGCCTTGGCGTGGTTTTCCCGGGTCAGAGCTGTGCGCTCTTCCTTCCGGGCCTGGTGATAAATCTTTTTGGAGGACTCCACCTACCACAGAGAAGACATTTAGTCATAAATACTGTATCACTTATTAAACATTGTTTTACAGGATAGTCTACTGTAAATATACTCATAGACACTAAAATTAACCTGTATTCACTTGCTAAAATGAAGTTAAGTAAATTTTTCAGTGAATGATGGACTTTCCTTTAACCAGTCCAGGACTAGTCCAAACGTGTAAAGTTTGGGGCAGATTGGACATTGCATGTTTGAGTTAGAACAATTTCCTGTTTCATGGCATTGATAACATGCTTTAACACCTAGCTAAGTGTTGCTAACATGTTTCACATACTTCTAGAATGTTGCTAGCATGTTTAACACTCACTGGCATGTTTTAGCATGTTGCTAAGAGTGCATCACAGTGTTTAACATGTCGCTTCCTGTTTGTCTCCTTATCTTCTAAAGCATGAAAAGGTTTAAGGTCTTATTTCTACAGGAGAGGAGACTCACTTCCTTCAGTTTTCTGACCCAGGGTTTCTGGGCTTTGCGAAAACCTTCATCGGCATCTTTGGTCTCACGGAATCCACCAATCATCTGCTTGTGGAAGGCGTCCTTCTGCCAGTTTCGAATCTTCTCACTGTCCTCAGCGACCAGCTTCTCTTTCAGCTCCATGTGAATCTCACTCAGTCTATCGGCTGCATTCATAAATGCGTGCCAGGCTTTCTCTAGTGTGCCATACTGTGGCCCTGCAGAGAGATCAACCAATCAGATCTTGCAGCTCAATTCACGGTGAGAAGTGCTGTTTAAAGCTAAAGTGTGTCATTTCACTGCCTCAAGCTGCTGCTAGCATCAACAAGTGGAGTTAAACAAAAACTGATGACTGTTTTGATGAACAATGATTTCATAAACACTCACTAATCTATCACTGATTGGACAAACTGATTTTAACATCCATGAAAACATAAGTAAGGGTCAATTATTTATTTTCACATTTTAGAACGATAATAACAAGCTCATCAAAACTCACGCTGTTATTAAAACATTCAAAATTAACCAAACTATTTCACCATCTTCAAAGTAACTACACTCCGACTACCAGCAGCAAAAATGTATTGCATCACCCAGTTTCTTACCCCGCGTTTTTACCCCGAGATGCTTTTAAACAATATTAAGAGTTCTCATCTCATCTCTCTTGGCTGTTTTTTTGTCATTACTTGGTCCAAGTCATCCATTTCAAAACCTTTTCTTTCAATTCTACATTTAATGACAGAAATGAATATGTAAGCACAATTACTGTGCTTACGTTTGCCTACAAAACTAACTCCTGGCATTTAAGCAAATGACTTCAGATCAAAACGTTTTTATGATGATGAGAAACATTTCAGTTAAGTGACTCTAAACTTCTGGCTGGTAGTGTAGACTCCAGCCCTGTCTGAATAACCGAGTCTGCCCCTTTAAAGTCACATGATCTGGACCCGAGCATGTGGCCGGCACATCCACTCAGTTAATCCACTCAGATCCTCGCCTGCTTTCAGCTTCACTTTGGATTTCTTTCAGCTGCACGCAATTCTGATTTATTTTTCAAATCTAACTGTAGGGCTGAAGTGCTTGGACGTTTCAATAGGCAGTTTATCTACACTGGTTTTTATATTAGGCATCAACACGATGCAAATGACAATCTCCTGAGGCTTATTTTACAAATTCATCTGTAATATTATTTCCTAATCTTAGGAAAGTTGTTGTAAACATGCAACTTTAATCCGTCTTTAGGCTGATTTGATTGGAAAATATACCCTTTGTGTCTCTGTAGTGTTTTTAACATTGTTTTGTTTAGAGGGGCTGGCACAGCAACAGTGGCTCAACCAATGGTGTGAGTTTGGGGCAGGGCTACTTATTAGTCTGAATAACAGCATTGGTGAGGTTGGTGTTTGAAACTTGTTGCAAAACAAATGCTGTATTTCAAACAAATAGTCTTTTGCAAGACTATCTGGATTACAGATTACATAAAACAGTTCTGAGTCAGATATGCCCACGCAAAATGGCTACAAAAACTTCAACATGGATTTAGGCAGGGAATGAGAGCTAAACATTAGTGGGAGATTTAAATGGGCATGGCCTTGGCTCATAACAGTTGCATGTAAATTACTCTGTGGAAAGTTATAGCTGAACTTCTAATGTAGAGAACGGCCTCCGTTCCATTCAGTTCATAGATGTTTGATTCACAGGAACATGTTCTGTGTGAGCTGCACACCACATGCTAATATTCTGAATATATGCAGAGAGGGACGCCTTAGGGTTTCACATAAAAGTAATATAAAAGTCCACCTGGTGCAGATGATCGCTTGAATATTAATTTATAATTGACTGACAGTAATACTCAGCAAGTCATCAGAGAAGAACGTGCTGATGTCACTGTGGAGAGATGTGTCTATTTAAAGAGGACTGGAGAGCCCCTGTAACTCAAGATCAGACCCAAAGGACCCCCTCACCTTTTTCGACCACACCCCTCCATTTTTTGGCCCAATCGTTGAGCTGCTGTGAATAGCCCTTCTCGATCTTGGCTCGCTCCTGAAAGCAGGTGACCAGTTCATTGCACAGCTTGTAGCCGTCGTCGATGCGTTTCACCGTTCTCTTGTAGTTCCCCGGCTGGACAAACATAGAAATACAAGAAACTCTGTAATATGACTATCTCAGATTTCTATCTCTGGTTCCTTTGATAAAACACATCAATGTTTACATACAAGTGGGGTTGCAAAGTTGGAAAACTTTGTAAAAAATTCCAGTTTCCAGTTTTTTTTTCCAGGAATTCACCGGAAATTTTTGGTCATTTTTACAAACAGCATCTTATACAAACATAAACAGAAATTAGCTTTCTCAACATATGACTTGTCTTTATCTGTGTGCCATAATTCCCATATATTCCTGTTAAAATTCCAAAATCCAATAACCCCGCATATATGCAATGCTGAAGAACATATTTTTTAAAAGTAATGTCACATAACGACTATATTTCTGGGTAGGTGTCGCACAGCGTGTGGTATAAACAGTTCTGTTGATTCTAATGGGTGTGTTCATTAATGTTGACGCATTGTTTCACCTGCTTGTTGTGACCATTACAGAGAAGGTAGATGTTTTTAATTGCATCTGTCAGCAAATTACCAGCATACCAAATTAATGTGCATTACTTATTGAACTGTAAGTACCTATAAGCTTTACTTATAATAAATAACTCGGGTATTACACTGCAAAGAGTAACATTACAAATTTAACGGCTTCTGTTTCCATTACTTACATAAACTATTACAATCTGTAATACACTGACAGTAAATCTGACAACAAAATAAACCATTTATTTTAACTTCAGTATGTGAGAGCAATCGATATCAGTTTGCTTTCTCAAAGGCAAGTGTGGACTTGAGCGAGCATGCTTGTAGAGACGGTGAAGAAGGATCAGCACTACTTGCTTAAAGGACGCATGGAAGTACTTCTCAACACACCCTCTGACACACACACACACGCGCAAACACACGCAAACACACACACACAGCCTAACAACCTAAACACAGCCCACCTGTGTCTGCTCACTCACAGTCTGGAGGCCACAGAACCTGGCCCACTCTTGTTAAGCTCAGTGTGCATGTATGTGTGGTCACATTTACCTCCCAGAAGCTGTCCCAGCTCCCAACGTCCTGAAGATCACCGTTGGAAGACATTTTGGGGTCGCCTCCGCAGCACGGAATGATGGCGGCTGTCTGTCAAACTGAAAGGAACAAGACGCAAAATCAAGCAATAAGTCAGGGCGAGATTTCTACGTAATCAAACCAGACAGCAGCCTTTCTGCAAATAAACTAGTTGATCCAGTCTCAGTTCTGCATGCACATGCCCTCAAGTTTAACCCAACAACTGAAACCCAATAGACACAAACACAAATGCCACAGAAATTTCTCAGTTTGAGATAGATTCCATCGACATCTCCTTGCCAGCAACCTGTCATAATGTAAAACTCCAAGAACGCTACAGTTAAGACATCTGCGTAAGCAGAGTAATCCAGTATTTTCATACAGAGTGAAAGAAAGATCATGCCAGTATCACCTCAGAGCGGCTTTCGTCTGCCTAAGGCAACTGAGGCAAACAGAAGCTTCTTTACTTCGATCTGGGTGGGGTAGAATTATCTCAGTTAATGATGCTAGCATTAACCAGATCCTCCCATTGTACACCCTGCTGCTTAACACCAGGAACAGTCATGCAGATAAAAATATAACTGATGACATGTAAATGTGTGTTCTCTGTGTGTTCATGGGAAACTCCGCGACTATTGCATCTTACTCATCGCCTAAAATAACTTGTTAATTAACGTGCAAACTATTGCCTGAAAGATTCTAACTTTGGAGTGAACAAAGTTTACGCAGTAGCCAAACAGAATAAGCATGAGTACACTCCATGAACCTTGTGCACACTTTTCTCTTGTGTACATTTAGCACCGCTCTCGGCCTTGGGTCCCGGCTGTATTGTCTGAGCCAAGGTCGTATAGCTTCCTCAAACAGACACAACAACCAGAAGGAAGGAGCCTCGCAAGTACATCTGCTTCTAATTCAGGCCAGACTTGCTATGCTAATGGAAAATTAGCATCCTCATGCACGTTGGAAGCAGAAGAGAGCGATGAAAGCTTTGGCTGTAGATGCTCTAGTGATTCACCATCAAATGATGTTTGGAGATCTTAGACTGTACCATTTCTCGTGCATTTCAAAGGAGCTCTGCTGCTGGTTGCCAATTAACTTACAAATCGAAGGTACGTGACTTCACTTCCCTGAGTTTGGATTACTTCCCCTGCACTTCCTCTCTGTAAGGTGAAAGCGGGGGGTGGGCAGTGGAAAGTCGACTTCTGAAGATGGCATTTCCTACACACATGCCAAACGGAGAAAATCACTTCAACCTCGGCTGCAAATTTAAAGTCAAAGGCGATACGACACTGTGAAGTATACACTAAATACTGCCTACAAGGTTTAAATGCGTCTTCGTTCAGGAGTGCTATATGTTTACGTCTCGTATTATATGCGTGTTCTGCACTATGGTATATTAACTGACACTGTGTTCTGTTTCTGTCCCACAAGGAGAGAAATGACAATAAAAAAAAACTTAATACATGATACATAATAGTGATATAAAATAATGTACGTTAATGCATAAACAGTTCACATTATGCTAAACTGCACTACTATATAGATTTAGCAGTTTAGCATCATGCATACCATTTTCACACATTCTCATTATGTGCATGTTTATTTTGCATTTCGCAAACTACAAGGAAATGAAAAAAAAATGGTGCAGAATGTTTCAAGAGCCAGGCACACCCATTCCCATGAAACATGTTGCACTGTAAGTACAGCACCAAGCAGCTGTGTCATGTTGAGCTCCAGAAATAATCAAAGCCCCGGAGATCCTGCCCAGCTGGAGAGAGAACACAGATCTTAGTAACTCTCCTCCATTAGCAGAAAACTATTTCCAACAGCTGAGAGCAGACAGAACGTTCGGCTTTATCTGAGAGATTGTACCTGCCAAATACCCGCTGTCAGGGGCAACAGAAAAACTCACAATGAGCATGTTCACGGATATCTGAGTGCTTTAAACTGAAATACAAGCAGGGCGGAGTGCGGCCCCCTTTCCATTGTGCTATTGTGCTGTACGGCAGCGCTTCTGGTTAGGTCCAGCACACTGATGTAAAAGAGCTCTGCACTCCCACGGAGATCCGAGCTAAAAACAAGCATGTCTGGGGAGAGGCGTGGCCACGTGGCCTGTAATTACACGGTTGTGTCAGCAATGCTGGTAGAGCAGCAGACAGCTCTCAGATCTAGACTGAAGTTCTCGAAAGGAAGCAGTGTATCAGTTTCTGTTCTGAGAGGTTATTAATGCACTGTTATGCAGCTGTCTTTAGTTGTCAAGGGACAAGTCATACGTCTCAGTGTAATGGGCCCAGCTGATCAAATGACTTGTGGACATTCTTGTGTGCTTTGATAAGCATTGAGATAAATCTCACATAAGCATCAAAAATAAAGTTATGTGCAGCTCATCGATTTTTTTGGGAAAAAAAAAATCATAATATATCTACTGTATTGAATTCACTAAGCTAGACATTTATACAAATTTCTCCTATTGCTTTCCACAGAAGAAAAAAAAACGTATTGTATTTGAATGTTCATTTTTGTGTGAACTACTTCACACTTAAAGCTTTAGTTGTAATAGTAAAGGTTGTCACTAAGGATTTAAAGGGGTAAATTAAAGAGGTTTCCTGCAACTGACTGGAGGGGTGCGTTGAATCTTTAAGTACGAGCAATTGTCATACTGATGCTTGCATAGAAAAGCACGTCTAGCTCTCCTTCCTATGACCTTTGACCCACTGCACACAACAAAGCAACACAACCGTACTAACAGACCCACACGGCTGACAACACGTCCAGAGAACTAGCAGACCAAACCAGCTTTCAAAATGCAAAAGGACAGAAACTTGAACATGAAACTCGAAACCAGATTAAATTAATATTGCCATGACTGAAAACACAATTTAGTTGAGTTGTTGGGACTTACTTGAAATTTCCTTGTGTTGGAACGTTTTCAAATTCCCAGGATTACTGTGTTGAAAGGCTTTGGTTTAAAATGTACAGAACACTGCATAACCACAATGATAAAGATGCACAGAGTTTAAGTGTCCTGTAATAATCAGTACTGTCAAAGACAGACAGTAGCAGATGGTTGATCATGCAGTTATTTGTAATGTAGCACAAGCATTTCGACCGGGCAGCCCCGGCCCCTGGAGGAAACAGATGCGCCAAACCCCCATCTGTACACATGTCTCGACAATTTGTTATACAAGAGTCTCAGAGACTCACAGTGTCAGAGGTTCTGTCAGGGACTATGGCCCTGTTTTTGGGATGTTTACATTTTCATAGGACATTGACTCTGTTTACAGGTTTCTGCCAGATCAATGCTGAGGTCTGTCAGGCTAAGTTAGCAAAACCAGAGAGCTTCATAAAGCACACAACAGGTCAAAAAGGACAAAATTCGAGGACACAACTTTGTATGTACACAAACCTACCTGTATTAAAGGAAAATTGTAAATAAGAAACCTTTGTTTTAACTGTTTTCCATACTAGAATTTGTATATAGTCACTTCTAGATATGAAATCACCATTTTACACACTGTTGCACTCTGATGACACAGAAAATAACTGATAATGCAACACAAGTTGCACAAGTATTCCCAGCGTGAGAGCCGTAAAGAGGACATTAGCATAAACTGTCATTTTCTAAGCTCAGTTTTCAACCGCTGTCACAGCAGACTGACACGACTGGAAGAAATTTTTGCTAAGTAAGTTAATTATGGCTCAACATGTTAGTAGCAACCTTACCAATTAGTGGTTGTGACATTTAAATGCACATATACGTTTTATCGTCACAGTAACAAAAATGCAGGTTAAGCATATTCAACAGAACAATGCAACCAGTTGGCCGTTCGAACCAGCAATGGAAACAAATTCTTCTCAGCCAATGCTGTGTAATACAGACCCCGGGGAGCTGGTAGTGTATGGCAGTACATTTGGAAGCAATTAGAGCAGCACCAACTCTGGTCGTTAGATGTGGCTTTAAGAATACAGCTTGCGGCATGGGGTTTTTATTTGTGTGACTCTCACACTTACAGTAAATATCTCTGGCTTTCTTTCTCTCTGAAACAATCACACTCACACGGCATGAATGCATGTTCGCGTCATGTGAGGAAAACCTTTGACTCATGGACCAAGTCAGCAAAAACATGACACAAAAATTCGGGATAGCCTGCGAGCACAGAAGCGTGAAAACAACGGCTTCCATCAGAGCAAAACGAGGCCATGGAGAGGAGGGGCTGAAATCTGCATAAACTCCACTGGAAACTCACCGTCACTAATCTGATTAATGTATACAAGACTGCTGAGTGTCTGCCTGCCTTAAATACATTCTTTCCAGCAAAACCTTACTCTTCAATAAACTACACAGCAGAAAGAAACTGCATTGTGAAAAATGATCACAAGACAGAAAATATAAACACTAAGGGTTATGGGGTGGGTGGAAAGACCATATTTTATGACATCATGAGTGATTCTGTATTACGGTAACAGTACTGTATTTCTCACTATATTTATTTTTGCTGGACATTTAACTCAAATACGGTTAAGATATTAAATAGCTATGCGGTAAGACTTAATTTTTGTCTATTCTATGTGTATTAAAGGCTTAAATGAAAATTAAATTTCTTATTTGACATTTTCTCTTTTAGTTTGGAACCCGAGTGATGCAACAAACAAAAGGGACAAAACAAATAAGTATGCACAAAGTATTCATACTTTAAAGTGGTCATTGTACAGTTCTCACGGTACTTAAGGTTTCTTTATCACTCTCATATGTAAATAAACTTAAGCAGCCCCGTCCATCATCTGCCTTTAATATTCACCATTTAAGTGCACTAGTAAAGGACACGCTCACTTCTTTTTCACCATAGTGCAACGAAGTAAAGCCAACAGACATAAATTTTCCATAGCTTCACAATAATTCTGCACAGACATCAGCACTAAGTTTAAAAACTGAAACAACAGTAATATGATGAACACCAACACGCAACAGTGCTCTAACTACAGGAAACTACAGTAACTAACCGTAACTGTTTACAGTTGCCATGCAACTGTGGTATCATACCTGGGACATTAATACAGAATGTGCAGTCACAGGTGTGTATATAACGTCACTGTCAAAAGCCACTAAAGCTGCAATCTGTAACTTGCGCCTCTCTATTGCCATCTCTGTTTGAAACATAAAATTACTTTACACACTTTTCTTTATGTCTGTTGAATTTAAATGAAGTCAAACTTACATTTCTTGTGAAATCAGACCTGACAGCTCAAATTATAAATTATCATAAACTTACCGTTCAGGGTAAGGAGATTGTTTGAACACTGATCTGTCATGTACTTGCTCAATGAATGATTTTTGTTTGTTTAACCAATAAAAATGACAGATTGCAGCTTTAAACATCAGCTCATTCAGAATCAGAACCGTTTCTGAATAAGAATCTGTTTTATAATCTGGGGTAACATTTGCAAAAGCAAACAAAACAACACTCACAACAGGAACTTACCAAAAGCAGAGAAGAATGTTAGAAATTAGTGGGGCTTTACCCAGCGAAACGGCTGCTTCCAGACCCTGTGAGAGGAAGGAGATGTTAGGACTCTGTCAGGGTTTAGTAAACCACAGAAGAAGATGCAAGCAGATGAAAGTGTCTCCTAGTCCACTGAAGATGACAGTACAAGAGAAGGCAGCAGGTTAATATAAGCCCAGGAACTCAAAGGTGGTACATTCTAAGATGAAGAGAGAAATGCCACACATAGAAAACCTGGAGAGACAATCATGAGGACACTGGAAAACACCACAGCTCTCCACCACTGATCTATAACCAGGTCCTGCTTTAAAGGGATAGTTCACCCAAACAAAATTAGTTTTAAATCATTTACTCGTGTTATTCCAGACCTATATGACTTTATCTTCTCAGATATTTTGAGAAATGTCTCAGTGGTTTTGTGTCCGTACAACAGAAGTCAATGGGTGCCACTGTTGTTTGGTTACTTTTGAAGTACTTCAAAATATTTTCCTTTGTGTTTTTCAGAAACAAGAAAGTCAAACAGGTTTGAAAAGACATGAAGGTGGGTAAATAATGGAAGAATTGTTATTTTTGGGTGAACTCTCTCTTTAAGGCCAAACAGTCCATTCAAGGAATGTTACTGGTTCAATATAAGTTAAGCTCTAGTGACCGTTTATCTGTGGTATGCTGCCGATTCCAACAGAAAATCATTTTGACTTGTGTCTTAGTTTGAAAAATCAAACCAAAAATTGTGTTTACAGTAATGTCTAAGCAGAAGGCATTAAAATGAAAACATTAAAGCAAAAAAAGCAGAATGTAAACACGACGCAGCGCGTGTGCTGAAAATGTCCAGCTTCATAAAGGCGACTGTTCACTTCAGTATGCTACATGTTTCCTGTCAGTACGGAATGTGACATCACCCAAAACATACAACACATTCCTGCGATCTGTCGGGTTCGGACACGCTGCACTAATGAGCACACGACCGCTCACCTCATCAGGCTCTTCCCCCTTCTTAAAACTGTAACTAAACAAGGCACCACTCGCCCAGACGGGCTGATTAGTGTTAGTATATTTAAACCCTCACTGCAGTAACCAGGACTGAGTAATCACTCTGTATCCCCCAAGAGATTCAAACAGAAATGCTTCATGGAATAATCTGACTATGAAATGGATTGAAAACGCCAACAATTACAGCCCACGGCAAACGTCCAGACCAGCGAGAGAAGCAGGAATCAACCGACAGGAGCTGTGGATTATTTTACAGAGAATCATGGCCTAATTTTATAAGCAAGACTGACACTAACAGAAAGTAGAAGTGAAATTTCTGAAGCTCCTACATGAAAGTTAAGCTCTTACAAGAAAGTTAAAACACAACTGGCTGCATTTCAAAAGAATGAATTTAGAAAATAAAGGAGGTGCTCGAAGATGAGCTCAAAGTTTCACTCTGGAGAGACAGATTTCATCTCAGCGTTACCAACCCACATGATTTCAATATGCAAATATTCAGAAACTCATTTCAAAGAGCTGCTCTCTCTGAGTCTCTCAAGAAGAGAGTCTGTGTCATAAGTCGCCCTAAAGCGTTTAATTCAAATATAACAATGTTATATTAAGCACCTGTTAGAATAATCAGGTACCCGTGTATTCATTCATTCACTCAAACTCACTGTTGCCCTCCCTGCATTTCCACACATCTCGTGGAACAGAACCCTGAATTTGGCTTCAGGACAGCCGAGTGAAGCTCTGCTCTCAGAGATTCAGGGCTCTCCAGTCTCTGTGTAGGCATGAAGAAAACAAAGGCAGTTTTGTTCTTTACCCACCGTTCTCCAGCCAGCACCACACACAACAGCACAGATAGTTTCCTGCGCTTGCCTCAGTGGATTTAGAGAGTTTAGACAAGCGTCCATAGATCTCAGTAAAATAAATAACAATGATAATAACAACATAAAAATCTAAGCAATAACTGGAACACAAAGCGAGCGCTAAATTATACGGATAACTGAGCTGCTGTTTAGGAGTGCAGAACCCCAATTACTAAAAGAGCATGACGCTGGTCGCATTTAAAGCGGTGCAGTTACTTAACTCACAGCCTTATCTCAGATTTAACTTGAACTGCACTGTGACATTTAACACACACTTTTATCCAAAGCAACCTGCAGTGAAGGCACAGAGGAGACAGCTTCCCTGAATCTATCCGAGACA